>CACRXP010000159.1:1107789-1124820 GCA_902702965.1 Spirometra erinaceieuropaei
GTGTTAGCCATGGCGACGACCTCGGTGCCATCCCAATTGAATCGGTGGTCGTACTCGAGTGCATGGGCAAAGACGAGGGACAGGGGGTCTCGCCGACGGATAGCTAGTTTGTGTTCGTTGATACGGGTGCCCAGGCATCGACCTGTATGGCCAACATACACGCAAGAGCAATTAGCACACGGGATGCGATAAATTACATTCGTTTGTTGCTCTTTGGGGAGGGGGTCCTTCACTCGAGATATTGCTGCGCGTAGTGAAGATGCCGGTTTGTGGGCAACGCGAATACCCAGGCGGCTGAACTGCCGAGCGATTATTTCGGAAGTTCCACGCATATATGGCAAGGAGTAGAATTTTCGCGTCACAATCTCTCCGTTGGGGGTGGGGTCTTGCGACTGTGTCTGGTGCCTGAGACAGTTCTTAACAAAACTGATCGGATATCCGTTAGAGCGGAATAACCGATACAGGTGAGCAAGCTCTTTGTTCAGGAGATCGTTGTTGTTACAATAACGGTAGGCCCGGTGGAACAGAGTTCGGACGCAGCTTCTTTTGTGAGCTGCGGGGTGGTTGCTTCCATAGTTGAGGATAATTTCAGAGTTAGAGTCTTTCCTATGGACGCTCGTTGCCAGGGCACCATCGCTCAACTTCTGTATTCTCACATCCAGAAACGGCAAGCTGTCTCCAATTGCCTCTTCGCGGGTAAACTGTATGGCTGGGAAGACGCCATTCAGTCTCTGGTGAAGACGTTCGACTTCGCACTTCTTTATTATGACAAAGGTGTCATCAACGTAACGAAGCCATAGTTTAGGCTGGATAGTTTGGAAGACTATCTCTTCTAGTCGCTGCAAAACTAGTTCGGCGAGAAGTCCTGATATTGGTGAGCCCATCGGGGTTCCCTTTACCTGTTGATAGTACCTATTATCAAATTGACAATAGTTCCTAAGGCAGAGATTTAGCAGTTCTATAACATGCTGTGTTGGGATCTCGATAGGACTGGTCTGTAGGCGTTGGGTTACGCATTCAATCGCCAAATCGTGTTGTATGGAAGAAAACAAGGCAACGACGTCAAAGGACAGGAAGCATTCATCGGCACTTACTTTGAGGCCTTGTACCCTGCGGAGGAACGCTTGAGAGTTGTTAATGCTGTAGTCCGATCCATAAGTGAGCCGCTTCAGACGACTGTATAACCACTTAGCCATATTGTAAGTGGGTGATCCGATAAGTGGCACTATAATCCTCAGGGGGACATCCACTTTGTGCACTTTCGGGAGGCCGTACGCGTGTGCGATGTGGGGATCACTGAGGGTCATCAACTTGGAGTCATCTGGACTGATAACTTTCAAACGAACGAGCTCATTGACCTTCTTTTTGATGGCTGCGGTTTGCTTTTTAGTCGGATTTTCAGCAAGAAGGGTATAGGACTCCATGTCACTGAAGATTTCATTCGCCTTGTCAACGTATTCAATTTTGTCCATGATGACAGTAGCGCCACCCTTGTCCGCGGGAACAACGACAATACTGTGATCCGACTTCAATGATTGTAATGCCTGCGCTTCTTCGGCCGGTAGATTTTGTGGGTATCTTTTTTGCCGGAGAATACCGGTGGCGCAGCTTCGTATGTTCGCGCGCATGTCTTCCGGAATGTTGGAGGCCAGTAGAATGGACTCAAGTCCAGCTAAGAAGTCGGTAGGTGTGGCATCCGCATGATTAAATCTTATTCCCTTTGATAGGAGGGTGATTTCCGCAGGTGAGAGACTCCTCTTCGATAGGTTGACAACTCTCGTGGTCAAATTTCCTTGGTTCGTAGGACGGAGAAGTGATTGCAGTTTCTCCTGGAGATCAAGTCTCTTCTTCAATCTGGCATCCTTGGCGGTGGCGTTTATTCTTTGTTGCACATCCTCGAATACGTGCTCAGGTAGCACTGAAGCGCACTGATTTTTTAGGTCAGTAATTTTTGCTTCGAATTTGTGGAGACGATTGTGAACGTCCGATATTACAGCACTCAAAACACGCCATCCGTATTTGCGCGCAAGAATTCGCCCGGTCTCATTCGGCAACGTCGGTTTGAAACGAAGAGACTTCGGTAACACAACGTGATCGCGACAGCGGTGGAGAAAAGTCAGTTGTTCGCAAGTCATCGCATGTCTCTGTGTGAATTTCTCCCAACGTCTGGTAAAAATAAGCGTTTGACGCCCGAATATACGTTGT
Source organism: Spirometra erinaceieuropaei (assembly GCA_902702965.1). Classification (NCBI taxonomy): domain Eukaryota; kingdom Metazoa; phylum Platyhelminthes; class Cestoda; order Diphyllobothriidea; family Diphyllobothriidae; genus Spirometra; species Spirometra erinaceieuropaei. The sequence goes on from CACRXP010000159.1 coordinate 1,109,995, forward strand.
AGCTCAGAGGGGGTATGCATTCCGAGTTGATATAATGAAAAGTAGAAGTGGTTCTTCGGAAAAATCGAGTTTTACTCGTGAATTTTCGAGCTGGTGACACCAACCCGTCGTCAGACGAAATGAAAACGAGGGAGAAAGTTATGTTGTCACAGTAGACCAGTTAGCGCGGACAAGGGTGGCGCTACTGTCATCATGGACAAAATTGAATACGTTGACAAGGCGAATGAAATCTTCAGTGACATGGAGTCCTATACCCTTCTTGCTGAAAATCCGACTAAAAGCAAACCGCAGCCATCAAAAAGAAGGTCAATGAGCTCGTTCGTTTGAAAGTTATCAGTCCAGATGACTCCAAGTTGATGACCCTCAGTGATCCCCACATCGCACACGCGTACGGCCTCCCGAAAGTGCACAAAGTGGATGTCCCCCTGAGGATTATAGTGCCACTTATCGGATCACCCACTTACAATATGGCTAAGTGGTTATACAGTCGTCTGAAGCGGCTCACTTATGGATCGGACTACAGCATTAACAACTCTCAAGCGTTCCTCCGCAGGGTACAAGGCCTCAAAGTAAGTGCCGATGAATGCTTCCTGTCCTTTGACGTCGTTGCCTTGTTTTCTTCCATACAACACGATTTGGCGATTGAATGCGTAACCCAACGCCTACAGACCAATCCTATTGAGATCCCAACACAGCATGTTATAGAACTGCTAAATCTCTGCCTTAGGAACTATTGTCAATTTGATAATAGGTACTATCAACAGGTAAAGGGAACCCCGATGGGCTCACCACTATCAGGACTTCTCGCCGAACTAGTTTTGCAGCGACTAGAAGAGATAGTCTTCCAAACTATCCAGCCTAAACTATGGCTTCGTTACGTTGATGACACCTTTGTCATAATAAAGAAGTGCGAAGTCGAACGTCTTCACCAGAGACTGAATGGCGTCTTCCCAGCCATACAGTTTACCCGCGAAGAGGCAATTGGAGACAGCTTGCCATTTCTGGATGTGAGAATACAGAAGTTGAGCGATGGTGCCCTGTCAACGAGCGTCCATAGGAAAGACTCTAACTCCGAGATTATCCTCAACTATGGAAGCAACCACCCCGCAGCTCACAAAAGAAGCTGCGTCCGAACTCTGTTCCACCGGGCCTACCGTTATTGTAACAACAACGATCTCCTGAACAAAGAGCTTGCTCACCTGTATCGGTTATTCCGCTCTAACGGATATCCGATTAGTTTTGTTAAGAACTGTCTCAGGCACCAGACACAGTCGCAAGACCCCACCCCCAACGGAGAGATTGTGACGCGAAAATTCTACTCCTTGCCATATATGCGTGGAACTTCCGAAATAATCGCTCGGCAGTTCAGCCGCCTGGGTATTCGCGTTGCCCACAAACCGGCATCTTCACTACGCGCAGCAATATCTCGAGTGAAGGACCCCCTCCCCAAAGAGCAACAAACGAATGTAATTTATCGCATCCCGTGTGCTAATTGCTCTTGCGTGTATGTTGGCCATACAGGTCGATGCCTGGGCACCCGTATCAACGAACACAAACTAGCTATCCGTCGGCGAGACCCCCTGTCCCTCGTCTTTGCCCATGCACTCGAGTACGACCACCGATTCAATTGGGATGGCACTGAGGTCGTCGCCATGGCTAACACAAAGCGAGCGAGGGAATTTCTCGAGGCTTGGTACTCCGATGCGGGTAGTATCAACCGCCACGTTGATTTAGATGCCCATTACGAGGGTCTACGTTCACGAATGACTGCCCCCTGCCCTAATCACGCATCATCGACCGCGAATACAGCCGCCTGCATTCCAACTTATTCACCACCCGCCCTCCCCCTCCAGCACGGCGTGCCGTAATTGTTCCGCCTCCTCTCCCTTTCCCCGCCCCTCACTTAGTGACCTACCATGACCTCGGGAGCCCACCCAACCACCCCCCCCCTCACACGTCAGTGGTCTGTTCTGTCCTATCACGCTAACTGGTCTACTGTGACAACATAACTTTCTCCCTCGTTTTCATTTCGTCTGACGACGGGTTGGTGTCACCAGCTCGAAAATTCACGAGTAAAACTCGATTTTTCCGAAGAACCACTTCTACTTTTCATTATATCAACTCGGAATGCATACCCCCTCTGAGCTACAACATATATATATATATCGAATGTATTATACCTACTCCCGACATAAGTATTAACTAAAAGTCCAGACACGTGTTTCGTCGATATTCTGCCGCTACGTGACACAGCTGCGAGGGGTTTGGCTCTTCAGTGGGACCCCTAGCGTTCTCTATGCGATTTCTGGTGTAGATATCAATCAGGAACGGGCGCACACCGATCTGTTGGCTTCCCAAAGCAAACAAGTCCCGTATGGGTGGCAGAGGTCATGAACAAGCAACCAATTACGAGGCCGAAGCGGCCAAGTCATAACTATAAGCGAGGAGGAACGGCAGAGAATGCAGGTAGATTAGTACAGTGCACTTTCGGGCTTATTGTGCCTTCATTCAGCCAATCATAACCCTGACCAACAGCTGGGACCAGAAACACAAACATGCGCACAGAAACACCTGGCGCAGTTGGTCTACCACTGGGGTCTACCAGATGGGTCATAGGCACTTCATTGAACCGAAGTTCATCAGCGCCTCGCCACCTGTCATGCTTTGTCGCTGCAGATAGGGTATTTATTCCATCAACAATGGGGTACACCGATCTGTTGGCTTCCGAAGCAAACAAGCTGATTGGCTGAATGAAGGCTAAATAAGCCCGAAACAGTAATGTATCAATTTACCCTCATTCTCTGTCGTTCCTCCTCTCTACTAATCATGACTTGGCCGACTTCGGCCTCGTAATTGGTTGCTTGTTCATGACCGCTGCCACCCATACGGGGCTTGTTTGCTTCGGGAAGCCAAGAGATCGGTGTGCGCCCATGCCTGATTGAATATGTATATATGTGTGTGGGTTTACGCCAAATAGTTCTTGATAAAGTAAAAGAAACTACGCCAAATAAGTTTATTATTGGCGTTTATGACATGAAAAGTCGAAAATTTACAAAACAGAATTTTAAACCGGTATTTGCCACTTTTTTCTTGAAAACAATGTAATTTCTCATACCTTTCCTCGCATGATTCTCATGAAGGGAAAATTCAAGTTTCCATTTTAAGAAAAAAATTATTTCACACTCTTCTTGTTTATATTAATCTCCGTTTGCAGCGAGAGGCGCGTACACGCGAGACTTTGATTTGCGGATTTCAATAGCATAGGAAATTACCTGGATTTTAAGAGAGGTCAGAATTCGCCCACATCTGGCCTGTTTTCCTTTAATAAAACTGAGTTGAAATGAACCCTTCTCTAACTTTCTGCGTCTCAGGTCAATTCAAAAACGTAAGTGAATGACTTAGGAAATCCTGCTTGGGCAGTCAACTTACTGTATCAGATTTGGTGGATTCCAGACCTTGCAGTAGGTTGGGCGGGTAACTTGACCCAAATGTGATTAAACTCGCGTCGTCCGGCGGGGCCTCGTAGCTCAAGTGGTTAGAGCGTTAGCTGTACTAAAGCCTTCCCCCCTACTGCGTGGGTTCAAATCCCACCGAGGCGCCGAGTTTTTCGCAATTGGGTCAATATGAATTATTCAAAATCTGCCCAAATACCTATGAGTAAGTAAGAACGTCAAATCTGGTTATGTAGCCCCATCTGAAGAAAACAAACCCCAGCCACCTGTGCTAAGACGCCTGTACTGATAGGGGTTTTTACAGGTGGAGTCGGGGAACGCATGGACGACGAGGTCAAGTAGTTGTATGCAAAAGAAAAGCTATTGGGAATGCGCGGTTGTACTTTGAGTGGTTGAATAATAGCTGCCCTAACCCCTAGCCCTAGCCATTAACCCTGACTCCAATGTCTAACCCCTAACTCCAACTCCAACAGTATTGCACTCATCAGGTGGGGCATCATAACCACACCTTACTAATAAGAACTTTACGAGAATGACATACTCCTCGTTTAGATTTCGATCCCGATATCTCACGAGTTAGGCCACCTACTGTGTGGCCAGAAGTGAACCATGTCGGAGGTAGGGGCAGCTTCCTACATAATGGATCTGAAAATGCACTTTCCATCCAGTATTTCCCGGAAATATGACTATAGGTGTTACTCTTTTCCTGTGTGAACCAGTGGTGGTGATGTATAGCAGCCACGTCTTCATTTGCTGTTATCCAGTGGCTGTTGCGGTTCCCGATCCCAAAGGCATCAACATGGGCACCATTCCAGACGGGTAGGTGGGCTAACTCATGAAAGGTCAACTGGAATTCCAAAATTCGTTTTAGCTTCGAAAAGACTAATTAAGTAGGATCGTAAAACTAATCACCGTCCAGCATAATTCTATAATGATCCAGTTACTTCAGAGTGCCTTCTTTCGAACGAACTTATTTCCGACTGTATGGAAGAACTATACTCTGCAAAAAACTGACTGCTTAAGTGGCATTTCATTTTCTCATTGATTTTCGATGCACCTAAATGTAAAATTATATTTCATGAAAAAAATGCATAAAATGTCCATTCTTTCATTTATTCGATGGAAACTAACGTTTTCTTTCAATTTCATACTCGAAAGAGGAGTATAATTCGGTTCCACAAAAGTTTCGAATTATGAGATTTCCTAAAAACTTATTCATGAATTAGGAAGCGTTTTTTAAAACCGAATTATACTCTTCTTTCGAGTATAAAATTGGAAGAAAACATGATTTCCTACCGATTAAGTGAAAGACTGAATATTTTTATGCATGTTTTCTGTGAAATATAATAAAATTTTCAAGGACATCTAAAATCAACGAGAAAATTGCATGCTACACAAGTAGTCATTTTTTTACAGAATGTGGTTTTTTATGCAGCCGGAAGGAAGTTCTTTTGAAAGTCAGCATCCTGAGGTAACTTAATTGTGGTAGAATTATGTTACAGGCTAATTAATTTTACAACCCTACCTAATTGACCTTTTTGAAACGAAAACGCATTTCGTAATTTCAGTTGACGTTTCATCATTTAGCCCACCTATTGTACATGAAGGACGGGCCCCCTCTGGTCGACGGTGATCGTCGCGAATGAGCTGTCCGGCATTGTGACTTTGAACTGCAAGTGATGGCCCCACCGTTTGTGAATTTTAATGTTTGATACGTTGTCTGTTTGTGAGGAACGCGGTAATCTCCGAAGGCACAACCTACCAACTACCTTGAAACCTTGAAGTTCAACACAGCCACAGAACAGGACAGTTTTGATGGTAGCTTCATAAACTTGATCGCCAAAAATCCCAAATGCTTTGCTGTCCCTAGGCAGGAAGCTTGAAGTCTTTCGAATTTGAAAGCAGAAGTGACAATTTAGTCAAAAAGGCTTGCGATTCCATGAGCGAATTCTCGAGCGAGGCGATGCTATGGTCTCTGAAAAGGCTTGGAAGAGAAATATCCTACTGCAAATGAGGTCAGTTGTAGATGACGACTGTTAGCACAGCAACAACGTTGAGGAGATAACTAGGGCTGGTTATTGAGCTGACGATACAATCACTCTCTCGCTCTCTCCCATACGCTCTAACATTCGTCCGCATATGTTGGTGCCAACTTCTGACTTAGTCTCAAGGAAAGCGCTTCCGTTTACTCCGTCTAAAACGACCGAAAATGCAAACGAAGCAGACAATAGTCTTTTTTTGCAGCAGAGTCGTTGCCGTGGAAACCGGCAAAGAGTTGATATCAGATGGACGCTGTTTCCTTATTCGTACATTCTGAGGTTTGGGTGGAGCATGGCAAAGGCGTTGACAGCCGTCATCGTAACAGTCGCAGCACTTTGAATGCAGCTCCCTCACACGGAGAGACATCCAGCGTACATCCCTACTTTTTCCACGTTTGTGATTGTCTTGACGTGATTGACTGACGTTAAGTTTTTAATGACTGAATGTCTATTTCCCAGAACACGAGGTAAGAAGAAATTCCTTCAGAGAGCATTCTAATAAGGAGTCCATACTTTCCAAGGCAATGTTAACATACGGTATGTGGGCTAACTCATGAAATGTCAACTGAAATTCCGAAATGCGTTTTCGTTTCGAAGAGATCAGTTGAGTAGGGCTGTAAAACTAAACGTTCTGCAACTTAATTTAATAATAATTCAGTTACCTTAGGAGGCCAGCTTTTGAACGAAATTCTGTCCAGTTGCATGCAAAAACCACACTTTGTAAAAAACGACTTCTTATGTAGCATGCATTCTTCTCATTGATTTTCGATGCCTTTAAAAGTTCAATTATATTTTTCGGAAAAATGCATAAAAATATTCATTCTTTTACTCATTCGGTAGACAATTACGTCTGCTTTCAATTTTTATCCGAGGGAAGGCTATAGTTCAGTTTAAAATTTTTTCTAATTGTGGGATTCCTTTATACCGTGAAATGGCAGCTCATAAAATGTCATGCCTCTGCATTTACAATGTAGCTCGTAAAGTTAACAATATCACTCAAATCCACTGCGAAATTTTATGAACCCCGTGTGGTATACTCTTATTACCAAAGAGAAATGTATGGTTTTCCAGATTCGGAAAATATACGGCTTGTAGTTTGGGAACCCTGGATGCAAGTGTAACCTCAGGTCGGGTTCAAAATTATTCGGGAATTGTAAATGTTTTTGAAAGCCAAATTATACCTTTCTTTCGAGTATGAATTTGGAAGAAGACGTTATCTTCTACCACATGATCAAGAAAATGAATATTTGTATGCATGCGTTCCCATAAAATACATTGATTTTTTAGAACATCTAAAATCAATGAGAAAAATGCGGGCTACATAGATAGCCATTTTTTGCAGAGTATAGTTCTTGCATGGAGACGGACAGAAATTCGTTCGAAGAGCGACATCTTGAGGTACCTGAATTAATATAGAATTTTCCTGCAGACTGACTAGTTTTACAACCTTACTTAATTAATCTTTTCGAAACGAAAACGCATTTCGAAATTTCGGTTGGCATTTCATGAGTTAGCCCAACTACTGTAGAGCTCGTGTCCCGAAATATGAACAGATTGTTACAGCATCTAAATGGGAATACATCCTTTGATTTCGAGAATATTATTTCAGGACGGCCATCGCGTTGTTCCTCAATAGTCTGGTCTAGTTGTGTTCTGGGTCTCAATCTAGAAGCATAGTGACAGGCAAGCAAACAGAAGCAGGACTATTGGCGGAGACAAATCAGTTTCGGATGGTCGTTTCTAGCTCATTATCGAAAATGGACTTTGCCTCAATCCAGGTCGCTGTTGGTTTCCGTCCAAATTTGTGAACCTTGACCAAATTACATGACACATGTTCTGCACTGGAGGAACACATTTTCCGGAACATGTTGGGCTAAAGCACAAAAGCACAACGTTTCTGGTTCGCCGACATAATCACATGGATTTCTGTCATTGAGCTTCATGGGCTTTGTCCCCCATTGTGTATGCAACTAACAGTCTCCAAGGTTATATGACAGGGTTTTATATCTCGAGTCACCTTACCACATTTGCTTGACAAATTAAATTACAAAACATAATTCTGTGGGCTTTAAAACACTTCGAAGGCTGTTTTAGGGCGAGTGTGGTCTTCATGGAGTGCCTCCAGCCTAAATCGCCTGCACAGAACCATGGAGAAGTAATTAATGTGAGTTCCTACAGTGGATCTGCTAACCGAGCTTCTGTAATGCGTTTTTGCCCCAAAAAGATTACTTAGGTATGGTTGTAATATTAATCACCTTGCAATATAATCCTCATGATAATCCAGTTAATCCAAGATGCCGGCTTTTGAAAAAACTTCCTTCCGGCCGCCAGCGAAAATTGCACTCATTAAAAATGATTACTTGAATTGCATGGATTTTTCTAATTGACTTTCGATGTCCTTGTAAATTCAAAAATATTTCAAAGAAAAAATTATAAAGACAATTTTTCTTTAATCATTAGGAGAAAAATTAAGTCTTATTCAAATTTTAGGCTTGAGGTAAGAGTATAATTCGGCTTTAAAAAACTTTTCAGCTCCCGAACAATGTTGAACCCGACGTGCATTTAAACTTACACTCAGGCTTTCCAAACTAAAAACTCTGCATTTTACGTGCAAGGAAGATCATAAATTTCTATACTTTTTTAAGAATAAAATTCATAAAACTCAGCAGTGGATTTGATCCGTATTGTAAACATTACAAGCAACATTGCTTAATGCAGAGGCACGATGTTTTGCAAACGGGCATTTCATGGTCTTAAAAAGTCCCATAATTAGAAACTTTTTTCAAGCGGAACTATACCGTTATTTCAAGTATAAGATGTGAAGAAGACGTGATTTTCCTACCAATGAGTGAAAAAATGGATAATTTAATGTCCGCCTTCTATGAAATATATTTGGATTTATAAGGGTATCGAAAATCAATTAGAAAAATTCATACTATTTAAGAAGCCATTTTTACAGAGTGCAGTTCTTGCAGGCGGCTGGAAAGAGGTTAATTCGGAGGCTGGCATTCTGAAGTATGCTGCATGGTGACTAATATTACAACCGTACCTAAGTAATCTTTTCGAATCAAAAACGCACTTCAGAATGTCGGTGGAAATCGGTCGAAATGCCGCATTGCTGCGGATGCAAAAATTTTCTTCGTCGCTGCAAGGGTTGACAGGGATTTCATAGAAAATAATTCCAAAGCAGTGATATGGGCCAATAGTCCGAGTGACCTGCCAGTCTACAGTGTTGTTTTTGTGAAGAGGCCAAAAGTCTGAAAGCGTGTGCAATGTCATTATCAGCAAACCATGGCCCTCGCTGCCTAATAGGCTTTGGCAGTTCCCTGAAACCTAGTTCCTCCCGGCAGATGCGCTTGCATTTCCGCTGGATAAACAGGTGGTGGGTATGACTGCTCAGTCATCCTCGTCCTTCTGACCCCTGTTGATGTGTTATTGTTGTTGTTAGTGAAGAATCCAGATCAGGCTTGTGTTGTGGACCAAGGGGTATCGTGGTACGCCTAGATGCGGGTCCGACCGTGCCGGCCGCCTGCTCTCTGCCCCGCTTACGGTCTTCGCGTCTTTGTCTGGACACTGAGTGCATGTGGGAAGTGGGGAAGAGAGGGTGCGGTAGATGCTGCGCAAGACTTCCAACACTATAAACTAACTCACGCACAAGTCACCGTGCCTGTTCTCACCTTGCTGTGGAACATACGTTGGACGTCGTCGACAACGACGGTCAAGATTTCATTTGTGAATAGCTGGCCCCTACAACAGATAATGCGCTGGACCGCCTCAGAGGCTAGGTCAACGTCCCACGGGCGTTGTTGGGAATGCGCATTCATAACAACTGCCAACAGCTGGGGTGTGGTGGAATGTCCAACTGCAGACTCACGTCGCGCCGATGGATATCCAAGCTGCCCCCCCATTTTTGTCGTTGTGTACAATTTCGGTCAACTGTGTGTGTGTGCTGTGGACCAGGGGGTGTGTTGACATGGCATCACCGTGCCAGCTGCCTGCTCCCTCTTCCGCCTCCGGAGGAGTGAGGGCGGTGGATGCAGCGCAAGCCCACTATTATCATCGTGTCTGCTCAAACCCTGCTGTAGACTTCGTTGGTTGGACTTCGTTGCTGGTAGACTTCGTAGGTCACGACATCAGAACTGTCTATTTATGAAGTTTGCGGGTGCTGACACTGTATATGCAGACCGACCCTGAACGTATAGTTTTCCTCGGCCGAACTTTCCCAAGCCTACGTCCTTGTCCATAACTTAGGTCCGGGCGCAGCATGTTAGATCAAGCCGATGCAGTGATCCGCTACTGAAGGCAAGCCTAGTAGTATGCCAATGAAAGACTGACCGAAATTCTGAAATGTATTTTTGACTAGGCAGGGCTACTTGGGTGTGGTTGTAATATTCAGTGGCGTGCAATACAATCTAAAGATGTGGACCTCTGAATAAGCCCCCCCCCTTGGGCGCCGGAGAAGGTGAGAGTCTAAGTAGTATGAATTTTTTCATTGATCTTCGATGCCTTCAATAAAACATGTAGAAATGTTTTTTTACCGAGCTTATGTGGTAGCAAATTACGTCTTCGCAAATTTTATACTGGAAGAAAGGGAATCTCTAGATGAAAAAGTAGTTTACAATTAGAACATTCGCTACGATCCTAGAATGTCCATTTAAGCAATGTCTTATGTGTCAGATTAGTAGAGCTACTTATGAAATGTACGATATGGTTCAAATCTACTGTAAACACTCACGAGTCCTATTTAGTGTCTTCTTAATGACACAAAGGAGTATGTGATTTTTACACCTTAAACACAAGTGTTATTACAAGTCAAGTTCCAAATGATTCGGGGATCGAAAAGTTTTTAAGTGCAAAAATCCTTTTTTTTCGAGGTGAAGTCCCGTCATATGGCCTTGAAGGTTGCATATGTAATGGTTGACGTAAAAGGGAAGCTCAATGATAGGAATTTACCTGGTCATTTCGGCGAACCAGAAACGTGTTTTTCACATTTTAGCCCATTGTCTTCCGGAAAATGTTTTCTAGTGCATAATAAGTGTCAACTAATTGTGTCAAGTGGCACTATCGGAAATTTGCGATGAATCCTTGGATTCAAGCATATTCATCCGCTGAAAACAGTTTTAGACCACATCTGTGCAATAAAACGCATTAATCTAGGCAGGAGTAGTCAGTCGCATGGAATGCTAGTCGGAACTCTGACATGCGCCCCCGATTAAAGGGAATATCATAAGTCGGGTCGTAACACTGTTTGTTATGCGGCATAATTCCGTGATATTTCGGTTCGTCAGGGTGTTGACTCTCGAATGCACTTCTTTTCGATCTGTAAAAACCACACTCGGTAAAAATCGACTACTTAAATACCATGAATTTTTCATATGAATTTTCGATGTCCTAATAAATTAAAATATACTTTTTAGAAAACATGCACAAAATATGCTTTCGTTTACTCGTCTGGTAGAAAATGACGTTGCCTTCACACTTCATACTCAGAGAACGGGTTTCTTTAGGTTTCAAAACGTTCCTGATTATGGGATTTTCTAGGACTATGCAATATCCCTGTAAACAGTATCGTGCCTGTCCGTTTATTAATGTTCCCCATAGTTCGCGCCAATCATAAAATTTTATGAGTACTCCATGATATCTTCTAAAAGGCATAGAGGAATATATGATTAATCTTACACAGAAAGTATGCACCTTGTAGACTAAAATCGCCAAAACGCTAAAGCAACGACTGATTGGATAAAAAATCAGTGGGGAATTGGAAAACTTTTATTAAAACCAAAAGATTTCGATTCCTCGAGCACAAAACGCAAAGGCGACGCGATTCACTGGCAAATGAGTAAAGGAAGGTATATTTTTGTGCATGTTTTCTGCAAAATACAGTAGGTAGCCAAACGCATGAAATATGTCGAAATTAGGAATAATTGTTAATCACTCGCAAACCGACACCAATCCGTGGACCCAATATTTATGTTAATGAAGGAAAACATTAAGAGAATTTAAAGCATTAAAGAAATCATAAAGGCAATGGAAGTGAATATGCGCATCCCAGGTTCCTGTTTAAAAGAAGACGAAGGCACGATCACTGGAAATTTGCCAGTGATCGTGCCTTCGTCTTCTTTTAAATAAAGGCAATGTTAAATTGTTGAAAAATGCCAATTTTTTAAAAAAAAACGCAAAATACCGAAGACGTCAAAAGTGGTTGTAATTTAGTAAACTTCATTTTTCAATTTTCGAAACTTCTGCCTGTGAAAAAACAGTGAATATGAAAGCACAAATAGAAAAACAGTTAAAAATAATGTTTCAGTGAAGTTTTCTTTTAAATATCCTTTAATAATTAGTGTAATTCCGGGCACGGCACCTTGCAAACAGCCTACATTCTTAGTATAGAGTCCAAAACAATTTCCTGAGGATTTAGGGTACTCTTATTCTATTGAATTAATTGAGATTCGGTTCAATAAAAAAGCAAGATTTCGCTTGAATTCGCCGACAGGTACATCATAGGAACAAAAGTTTTCATAAGGTCACATGACGTCGGGCCGATTAGTGCCAAATAATTTTAAATAGGATTGGCATGTGTATTAGTAAGCATACAGTTTTGTGTTCTTAAAGAGAACGTTTTTCCGTCAAATAAATTTGCAATTTTCGTTCGTTCAGGATTACGCTGAGTTTCAGATCGGCCTTGAAGTATCGATATTTCACGATTTTCAGTGCTTTCACACGATCGCCCATATGGACAGATTCTGTATTATGTGTGTGCTAAAAACTTAAAAATAAGGTACGTCTAAGAGGCATTTATCGAAATAGCGAGTGTTTGGGTTTTCTTTTTCATTTAGAACGTCATCTGGGTCACATTTGAAGAACCCTAATCGTCGAATAAAAGTGATGTCCACAACGAAAGTCAACAACTACTATGCCTTTGTTCAATTAGAAAACATTCTCTAATAAATTACCTCTATAAGGGGTGCATTGACACTGCATTCCGTTGACGGATATCTGAGTGTTTTAATTTTTTAAAGAGTGAGGTCAAGAAAAAAGTTGACACTTTCACCACTCCTTTAGAGCGGTTTCGACGTCTGGAGCATGAAGATGCATCGATCCAAATCCACACTGCGACCGCATTTCTGGCCTCTGTGATGCAATCAAATGTATGCGGACTATTCGAGAATTCGACCGTTTCGGCAAAACGCGATACTTTGACCCCGAACAAGCGACCAGGTCTACTTCTGCGGGCAAGATTTTTGTCCCAGTGCCTTATGTGCATTTCTGATCCCAATGAGGCAGACGTAAGCAGCATCTTCCTCACCATCTCATCCCACCCACAATTTGTGTCTTATCTGCCATCCTGTCCCGCTGAATCTCGTTTATAGTCCAAGATAAGGAATTGAGTTTGACGCCGGCGTATTAACCGAATTTCGAAGTCCAACCGCCTGACACAGTGTTCGACATATGTGGGTAGTATCTATCGTCGCAGCCTAAACCGAGAGTGAGACGACCTTCAGTCCCTGTCCCGAATGGGAAGAGAAGATGGACGTCGGGTGGGGGAGAAGTGACTGAAAGGAGTTTCCTGCCGGGGAAATTGCCTCTGCGGTGTTGGGAGAGCGGCGTCCCAAACGTGAGTCAGGGAATGCGTCAAAGCGTCTTAAACCAGGGCACGTCTGACTCGGCCTTGAATCTGATTGGCCAGTTGAAGGTCGAGTGGGCGAACGCCAGATGGCCCTGGTGTGCACGTGCCGACAGTCGCGAGGGGTCCAGCGTAGCGACAGGCGCTCGGGGCAGGACCACCACACATCCATGCAGCTTTCGCGTTGCAGAACGAGCGTCCGGTAGCTAACTCACACGGCGTCGCGAGTGTCCCTACCGATTCAAGTCCACAGAGAGTGCCAGTTCTCTTTTTCGCGTCGGTGGTGGCGCACCTTACACAGTCCTATTTGGGCGGTAGCGTAGGCCATGTTAGTCACCTGCTATCGATCGCTTCCAGTCGACTGAGCACACTGACCCAACAAAGACTGCCCATTTAGAAAGCATGGTTGGACTGGCTTCCAGCTAGCACGTTCCTCCCCTTTGGACTACCTAAAATACCAGGGAGGTGGAGTCAGGGACGGGATTCGGGCGGGGTTCACAGAAGCACCGAAGTGCAGGGAAATAGATTTTTAACTTTATAACCACGCCAACTTACGGCTTTTCAACTTACAACGCTACACAACGCAGCGCATGTCTGCATATTTGTTCTTAAACAGGCTGTAGTTTGGCATAGAACTGAATTGTGACTCCCCTCCAGCCTCCTCCTAAGCAAACAAGCTCCGTACGGGTGGCAAGGGTCACGAACGGACAACAATCTACTGTCGGTAGAGCAATTACAGGCAGTGTTTGCCTGAAGTCTCCTGCAAGCAGTAACAATGCGTTTCCAAATGGTCTGCTGTTTCCGCGGGAATCTTACAATGATCAGTCAAGGGCCTCGAGCGCTTTTTTGTGCGCCATTGTGCATTCATCCCAAACACTTAATTTGCATTTCCGCAATACTTTTCCCATGCCGGATGCCTTGGAAATGTTGCACGTGGGAGTTTCAATGAATTGCACGTTCAACGACAATTAAAAAACGGAATGAGCAGTTCTTCTGTAGGGCAGCAAGGTTGCAGCTAGTCCGTAGGATGCAAGTGCTAAGGCTATGCCGTTTTGGGCTGTATTGCTGTCAGAATCAATCTTATTAGGAACGTTTTGCCAGCCCCTTCTGGCGCATCTAAGAAGAAGATTCCTCCAACACCGTTATGACAGTTTGCACTATTTGATCGTAAATGCCATTCTGCTCCAGTTCTAGCTTAGAAAGGTTTGATTGCAGATACGACAGAAGATCAACCGTGTTGTAGTTTTGCTCACGCCGCAAATCCACGACTGACGAAGCAGCAGCAGCAGCAGCAGCATCAGCAGCATCAGCAGCAGCAGCAGCAGCAGCAGCAGCAGCAGCAGCAGCAGCAGCAGCAGCAGCAGCAGCAGCAGCAGCAGCAGCAGCAGCAGCAGCAGCAGCAGCAGATCGGTTTGGTGATGACATTCCCAGTTGACTGAGAACTTTGTTCGTGATCTTTACGCACATATCCTCAATCATTATTAACGTCTCATTGTAGATTTCTGCTGTGAAGTCCACATTTGACTTTTCTTTTCGTATTCGACGGAAGATGCCTTCAGTCATGTGCGATCCACTGGCGGAGTCGGGAGGGGGGAGGGAGGGGGTTGTGTCAACTGCATCCAGTTACGCTCGAGAATCCCCGAGGAAGCGGTGGCAGCCCTAGTATGTGGGTTGTGGGAGCAGTTTAAGTGGCGTTCAAGTGTTGCGACTT
>CACRXP010000159.1:1124901-1170966 GCA_902702965.1 Spirometra erinaceieuropaei
GTCGGGGCGCATGCAGTGCGTGACCGATCTCATGAAATGTTGGGCGAAATTCTGAAATGCGTTTTCGATTAGGAAGATTTACTTAGGTGGGGTTGTAATAATGATAAGTAGGCAGCATAAACCTATAGCATTTCGGACTCAACAGGATGTCGGCTTTTGGATGCACTCCTTTTTGACCTCCTGCAGCAACCGCACTTTGTAAAAGTTGACTACTTAAGTAGCATGCATTTTTCCCATTGATTTTCGACGGTTTTATAAATTCAAATATTTTTTACGGAAAACATGCATAAAACATGCTTTCTTTTACTGGATTGGTAGGAAATCAAACTGTCTTCATATTTTATGCTCGAAAAAGTGCATATTTTGGTTTTAAAAAAGTTTCTAATTATGAGATTTTTAAGACCGTGCGATGTCCATGCATACAGGACCGCACATGTCCGTTTGCCAATGCTCCTAACGAAATGCACAACACAGTCCGGATCCATTGCAAAATTTCAGGAACTTTATGTGGTAACTTCTGTAAGGCCCGGGGGGGCGCACGTGTGTCCGAGTGGATGCCGGCCAAGCGGCCGCAGGCCAGCGCGTCAGCAGATGACATTGTTACGCCAGAAAAAAAACATGTTTTACACCCGTCACAGGCGTGCCATCTGTAGGATTATGAAGGTAGACATAACAACCCGCGGTAACAATCGGGATTGTTACCAAATCCGCCCCTATGTGCTGGCAAGGTTGCCTCAAAATTTCAGAGCAATCGGGGAAGTACTTTCGGAGATTACCCACTATTCATTCATAGAAACGTTAATATATTACAGGTGATACGGAGGACAAGTTCAGGGGAAAGCAAGACAACATCGAGTGGCCATCCACGTCAGCTCCAGGAGTCTACATTTTTGTAGCTGAACGCAGATTTCTAACAAGAGTCGCAGGCAGTCCGCTGTCGCAAGCAGGCAGGTATATTCAGATCTGATTTCAGTCCCTAAGCTCACCAAACAATCGTACCTCAAGCTATCAGCACTCAGTCTGTTTAGGGCAGAGGCGAATGAGGGCCGCTGATTTTCACCGCTTGCGAGGTGTCCAACGGAGCGGTTGACACTTTTGCCTTGTAGTCACGCTGCCATACCTGAACCTGAGGTCGGCTCGATTCACACCTTGTTGCGAAAAAGTATTCGATAAGCGTGTAGTATAAACACCTTGCCTTGCAATTTACCCCGACATTGTGGTGGGCGGTTATGCTGCACCCTAACCAAATAGTCACCGTAGGAAAACCGCAGCCACTGCGACTGCTGGTACGGGGGCAAGCAGCCACCTCTGGCCCTTAGGAAACAGTTTTCTTCGACATCAAGGCCAGTGTGGAGTCATTGCCAGGGGCCCCGTTGCGTCCTGTTCACTCACGCCTTGTAGCGAGCGGTTCCAGGCGCGCTCACCTGCAGCCACTGGGCCGTCTTCTACTCGGACGCACGTGCGTCCACGAAGCGGCAGCTGCCGGTGCGCTACATGAACTCGCCAACCCCCTGCAACCAGCAACATAAGCCACTGGGACACCAGCCCTCGGTGAATGCAACACAACACTGACTGGACACCTCTTCAGATTGCCCCACAGACCTACAAAAGAGGCTGCCACCAAGGCATGACTGAACGCAGTCAACACCAGGCCTGGTTTTGCCAACGGCCACTGCCGCCTGAGAGGACATCCTCGGGTTCTGTATACAATGAGCCCCCCAGTCCGATGAATTTTATCATCTCCGTACAATTTGGAACTGCACCTAACGATTGTAGCGTACTGAGTACACACTCCTGCCGCCTAGACGTTGCAAATCTTTATGTTATTTATTGTTAAACGCCGTGTTCCGCCTCAAGGGGATTTCGCACTGTTGCCGTTTCTTTGTCCTCATTGATCGCCATGATTTTGACTGCCGAATCTAGTCGAAACCAAGATAAAAACCAGATGAGAAGTCCATAACATCGTATTGAAGATATAAGTGCCACCCTCTCCCCCTGCCTCACTTCACATACAGGACTTCAATGAATCCCTTAAGTTAGCCAGTCTTTTGAAATGCATCTCTGACCTCTGTTTAGGAGCCTACAAATATCAGTCTGTTCCCGAGAGGGAAAGCATGCCTTGCAAGCATAACGAGTGTGGATTGTTGTCCTGCTGTTTTTGTTGACGTTTATCCCTGTATTTTTTTTACCGCGGCTGTCTGCACCAACAGTGTGACCTTTTTTCGCCCAATCGGCGCTGCCTACTCCAACAATTTTCACTCCCTCTTCCTTCCCACGGACGTCTATCATCTTTTCTTAACAGGGACCTAGCTTGAGAGTCATAATGGCAAATTTATCCTTTTAGTTTTATGTACTGCGAAAATGGTGATCCCGCCGTTAGACATGGCTGAACACAGTCATCACGAATTTCCACACTCAATGTAACCTCCACAATTGGTTGACGCATCTATTGTTCCCACGATAAGCAGGATGCGAACTCTGACGCCTTCCCATGAATCAAGACTTCGACCAACAACTGATCTTAGACCTTCGAGTCCAGGCCAGGAATTCGACCCGGTAGTGCAGAGTGGGACTCTCGCAGAAGTCTAATCGAGAGTGGGACCCTGGCTTCTCTTCCCAATGCGAAGGGAAGATTGACGTCATTAGGGGGATTGTATATTCTGTACAGAACAACTAGAGAGGGGATTGAAAGGAGTCGACAACCAGGGAAATTGCCTCTGCGGCGTTGGGAGAGCGGCGTTGCAAACGTGAGTCAGGGAATGCGTCAAAGCGTCATAAGCCAGGGCACGTCTGACTCAGCCTTGAATCTGATTGGCCAGTTGGAAGGCCAAGTGCGCGAACGCCAGATGGCCCTGGTGCGCACGTGCCGACAGTCACGAGAGGTTCTGCATTGCGGCCGGCGCTCGGCGCAGGGCCACCACAGATCCATGCAGCTTTCGAGTTGCAGAACGAGCGTCCGGTAGCCAACTCACACGGCGCCGCTCTTACTAATCACTAGCTGGATCCGGCCACGCGTTGCTGTGGCCTCATCGGAACGAAGTTCATCAGTGCCTCGCCACCTGCCATTCTCTGTCGCTGCAGATCGGGTATTTATGCACTCAGGAGTGGGCGCACACCGACCCATTGCCTTCACGAAGCAAACAAGCTCCGTACGGGTGGCAAGGGTCACGAACAGACAACAATCTACTGTCGGTAGCGCAATTACAGGCAGTGTTTGCCTGAAGTCTCCTGCAAGCAGTAGCAATGCGTTTCCAAATGGTCTGCTGTTTCCGCGGGAATCTTACAATGTGATGGGGATTTTCACAACTTTAAAACAATCTTACAATGATCAGTCAAGGGCCTCGAGCGCTTTTTGTGCGCCATTGTGCATTCATCCCAAACACTAAATTTGCATTTCCGCAATACTTTTCCCATGCCGGATGCCTTGGAAATGTTGCACGTGGGAGTTTCAATGAATTGCACGTTCAACGACAATTAAAAAACGGAATGAGCAGTTCGTCTGCTGGGCAGCAAAGTTGCAGCTATTCCGTAGGATGCAAGTGCTAAGACTATGCCATTTTGGCTTGTATTGCTGCCAGAATCAACCTTATTAGAAACGTTTTGCCAGTCCCTCCTGGCGCATCTAAGAAGAAGAAGATTCCTCCAACCCCTTTATTGACAGTCCTCATTATTTGATCGTAAATGCCATTCTGCTCCAGTGTTAGCTTAGAAATGTTTGATTGCAGATACGACAGAAGATCAACCGTGTTGTAGTTTTGCTCACGCCGCAAATCCACGTCTAACGAAGCAGCAGCAGCAGATCGGTTTGGCGATGGCTTTCTCAGTTGATTGAGAACTTTGTTCGTGATCTCTACGCGCATATCCTCAATCATTATTAACGCCTCATTGTGGATTTCTGCTGTGAAATCCACATTTGAATTTTCTTTGCGTAGTCGACGGAAGATATCTTCAGCCATGCGCGATCCACTGGCGGAGTCGGGGGGGGGGAGTGGTATTAACTGCTTCCAGTCACGCTTGAAACTCCCCGAAGAAGCGGTGGGGCCAGTTTAAGTGGCGTTCAAGTGTTTCGAGTTTTTTGCCCTAGTGGTGGTTTGCCTAGCGGCCCATATGGCATCGACCCTGGGGGGAGGGGAGGGGAAGGCATATGGAAGTACCTGCGGGTGGGGGAGGGGGTAAGTGCGGCCGCCGGGGCGCATGCGTTTGAGCAGATGTCGGGAAAAGTGGCTCGGGGACGCACGTGTGTTCGAGTGGATGCCGGTCAAGTGGCCGCGAGACAGCGCGTCAGCAGATGACATTGTTACGCCGTCACAAGAGTATCAGCTGCATAAAAATGCTCATTATTTTGCTCATTCGGCAGAAAATTACGTCTTCCTCTTATTTTATACTCGAAGGAGGGACATAATTCGGTTTTAAAAAAGTTTCTAATTGTGAGACTTTTGAATACTGCGAAAAGGTCGTCCATAAAACGTCATGTATCTGCATTAACGAATGTGGCTTGTAAAGTTAACAATATGGATTAAATCCACTGCTTAATTTTATGAACCCTATAGGGTCTTCCTTTATATCAGTAGAGAAATGCATGATATTCCGTACGCGGAAAATATACGGCTTGTAATTGGGAAAGCCTGAATGTAAGTGTGATTGCAAGTCGCGATCAAAGTTACTCGGCAATTAGAAAAGTTTTTAAAACAGAATTATACTTTTCCTTCGAGTATCAGATTGGAAGATGACGTAATTTTCTGCCGAATGGGCAAAAAATGAATAATCTTACGCATGTTTTCCATGAAATATAATTGAATCTTTAAGGGCATCGAAAATCAATGAGAAAATTACATGTTACCGAAGTAGTCATTTTTTTGCAGAGTTTAGTTTCCGCATGCAGCCGAAAAGAAATTCATTCGAAAGCCAGCATCCAGAAGTAACTGAACTATTACAGAATAATGCTGCAGGATGATTAGTTTTACAACCCTACTTAATTAATATTTTCGAAACGAGAACGCATTTCGAAATTTCGGTTGACATTTCACTAGTTAGCTCACCTACTGTATGAAGGTAGGCATAAAAAACTCGTCCCTATGGGCAGGCAAGGTTGCGTCAAGATTTCAGAGCAACCGGTGAAGTACTTCCGGAGATTACCCATTACCCATTCGCAGAAACGTTAATATATTATGGGTGATCCGGAGGATGATTTCAGAGGAAAGCAATACAACGTCGAGTGGCGACGCACGTTATCTCCAGGGGTCTGCAAGTGGGTCCATTTTTGTAGCTGAAAGTAGGTTTCCAACAAAAGTCGCATGCAGTTCGCTGTCGCAAGTATACAGATATATTTTCGATCTGGTTTCAGTCCATACGCTCACCAAACAATCGTACTTCACGGCTATGAGCACTCATTCTGTTTAGGGCAGAGGCAAATGAGGGCCGCTGTTTTTCACCTCTCGCGAGGCGTCTCGTGCTATCTGTCCAACGGAGCATTTGACACTGTTGTCTTGTAGTCACGCTGCCATACCTGAATCTGTCCTACTGAGGGCGGCTCGATTCACACCTTGTTGCGAAAAAAGTATTCGGTATGAGTGTAATATAATCACCTCGCCTTGCAATTTACCTTGGCATTGTGGTGGGTGGTTATGCTATATTCTAACCGAATATTCACTGTAGGAAAACTGCAGCCACTGCGACGGCTGGTACGGGGGCAAGCAACCACCCCTGGTCCATTGGAAACAGTTTTCTTTGACATCAAGGCCAATGCAGCGTCATTGCTCAGGGACCCGTTGTAGCGAGCGGTTCCAGGCGCTCTGACCTGCAGTTACGCGGCCGTCTTCCACTTGGACGCACGTGCGTCCACAAATTGACAGCCGCCAGTGAGCCACATGAACTCTCCAAGCCCCTACAACCGGCAATATAAGCCACTGGGACACCACCTCTCGGTGAATGCAACACACACTGACTGGACACCACTTTAGGTTGCTCTACAAATTAACAAAAGGGACTGCCACCACACTATCATGGACGCCAGGGCATGACTGAACGCAGTAAACACCAGCCCTGGCTTTGCCAACGGCCACTGCCGCCTGAGAGGACATCCCCCGGTTCTGTATGCAATGAGACCCCTCATCCCGATGACTGCTATCATCTCCGTACAATTTGGAACTTGACCTGACGATTGTAGTGCACTGAGTACACACTTTCTCCGCCTAGACGTTGGAAATCTGTTTGCTATTGATTGTTGAACGCCGTGTTCTGCCTCAAGGGGATTTCGCATTGTTGCCGTTTCTCCCTCCTCATCGATAGTCAGGATTTTGATTGTCGAATCTAGTCGAAACAAAGATAACAGTCAGATGAGGAGTTCGTAACATCGTATTGAAAATATTAATGTCATCCTCTCCTCCTGCTTCACTTCACAGACAGGTCTTGAATGAATTAGTTAAGTTAGTCTGTCGTTTGAAATGCATCTATGACCTCTGTTTAGGAGCCTACAAATATCAATCTGTTCCCGAGAGGGAAAGCATGCCTTGCAAGCATAGTGAGTGTGGCTTGTTGTCATGCTGTCTTTATTGGAGTTTTTCCCTGTGTTTCTTACAGCGGCTCGCCGAGGTCAGCACCAACAGTGTGACCTTTTTTCGCCCAATCGGCGCTGCCTGCTCCAACAATTTTTAATCCCTCTTCCTTCCCACGGACGTCTATCATCTTTTCTTAACAGGGACCTAGTTTGAGAGACATGACGGAAAATTTATCCTTTTAGTTTTATGTACAGGAGAATGGTGACCCCGCTGTTCGACGTGGCTGAACACAGTCCTCATGAATTTCATCTCTCAATGCAACCTCCACAATTGGTTCACGCATCTAATGTTCCCACGATAAGCAGGATGCGAACTCTGACGCCTTCCCATAAATCAAGACTGCGATCAACAACTGATCTTAGACCTTCGAGTCCAGGCCTGGAATTCGACCGGGTAGTGCAGACTGCGACTCTCGCAGACGTCTAGTCGAGAGTGGGACCCTGGCTTCTCTTCCCAATGTGAAGAGAAGATTGACGTCATTAGGGGGATTGTATATTCTGTACAGAACAACTGGAGAGGAGACTGAAAGGAGTCGACAGCCAGGGAAATTGCCTCTGCGGCGTTGGGAGAGCGGCGTCCCAAACGTGAGTCAGGGAATGCGTCAAAGCGTCCTGAGCCAGGACACGTCTGACTCAGCCTTGAATCTGATTGGCCAGTTTGAAGGCCGAGTGGGCGAACGTAGTGCGAACGTGCAGACACTCGTGAGAGGTCCAGCGTTGTGACAGGCGCTTGGAGTAGGGACACTACGGCACCTTTGTCCGTGTCGGCGCTCGGAGCATTCCCTTATTTCCGGAATAACTGCTCGCTTTCTCGTATACGAAGTGGTTGTCACGCTTCTCTCAAGCTAACAGGAATTAAACAAATGACATGACTTGCGACTTTACCGTACACGTTTATGGAATCAAACACCACTCAGCTGCTGAAAAACACAGGATCTTTTTGAATTAAAATCCTGTCAGTCACAACAAATCTAATGTTGTTAATATAACCCAGACTCTTTTTCTGTAGTCGCATGATGGGCTGGGGTGCAGATGCATCGGACCAAAACGGGAGGCGGGCTTGCTCCCTGCACGAGTTTATTGAGCAGCGCAGCATCCGCGCGAGCCCGTAGTCTTGACATTGTCCTGCCATCGTAGAAAGATGGGTGGGAGAAGAGGGAGTGCAGTGGATGCTGTGAAAGTTCGCCTTCTTTATAAACTAACGCACGTGCACCTCGTATGTGCGGCAACCACCGCGTGGGGTACGCGGTCAAAGTCATAACTTGCGGCCGCCCAGTTGTGGATTCCTCTTCCCTTGCCAGTTCTCTTTTCGGTGTAGGAAGGGAGCGACTTTGTGACTCTACGTCCTTTGTCCGCTATCACGGGATGCTCCCACTCGTAAACGATTCAAACAAAGCCACGTGGACGGGGAAAGGGTGTGAACATCCTCAAGGCGTATCCCGAGGACTTTTCCGGCGCGCGAGAACACATTAACACGCAAGAGCGTGGCCTAACAGGAAGGCGACAAATTCTCGACCCTTCTGAGTGCGGAATTGTTTTTTTTGGGAGCATACCCTCAGTTGTTTATTTGCATTCAAGGTTTGGGCAGAGACTTGTAGGTCATGTGAGGTAGGAACGCCCAGATGCAAGGTCACATTCAGCTGTCGGAGGGGGGTGCGTTTGTATGATTTTTTTTGCTAAATCATGGTCACAACGCCGCAGAATACAGGTCATGTGGGCCACGTTGGGGACAAAGGGGGCGGCGACCGTGGACAGGCCAGATCTAGGACGTTGTGCTGGCTGACAATCGCCTAGTACGGATCTAAAATCTGTCTCAGCACTGACTTCAAATTTCGGATTTTCATCCACTTTTTTGACTCAATCACACTGAGACAACGTTTCTCAACCGGTCAGTAAGGACTGTCTCTTCGCACAGTAGGCCCTCTTAAAAGCAAATACATGCAGGCAGTCGCATAACGCGACAGAGACGTGGAGGACCAAGGCGGACGTTTCTAACTTAGTGGGCGTCTTCAGCCAGCCATACCCAAAAACGGAGTGAGTCCACGGCTCAGTGGTTGGGGGATGCTTATTAGGTGTCCTCAGCCAGCTGCGCCCAATCCCACGCGCGGGCAATCTGGAGTTCGGACCCGGATCCTTCAGTCGGTGGGAATCAGTTAGTCCAAGGTTCTACCATTGAGCGACGGACCCGGTGTTTGGTTGGTTGAGATCGGGAACATACAGAGTTGTGGGAATCCATCAACCAATCACGTGTGTGGTGATTGGTCATCCTGGGTCTTTCGACTCTCCAGGAGATCCATCGGGGATAAATTGTGCGCATCGGATTCACGGAAGGCTAGTTCCTTTAAACTGTATGCCTTCAACCCAGATCTTGCGAGAAAATATACTTTGCACTTCGGTTCCAGGTAACCGTTCCGTCCAAGGCAAGCCACCGTACTCCCCCAGAAATCAGTCTGAGAAATTGGAGTACATTCCTGGGGAATCTACTTTTATGCTCGTCCCAAAAGATGATGGAAATATCTGATCCGAGTTCCGCCTGTTACAGTCGGCCAGCCGCGTAGTATCTAGGAGATCTTAGTGGGGACTGAGTACTAATGTAATACACAACGAACTTGTTTTACTGTGGTCCCAACCCAGAACGTACAAGAGAGGGTTTGCCCCGCGCACTTACACTTCGTTAGGAGTAGCGTAGCAGAATACTATATTAGAATCTGAAACAGGAATACACAGCAGAACTTATTGGGACTTCCGAAATTGATCCGGCCCTTTGTTGTTTTGGGTTTTCCTTCTCCTTCGTCATACTGACCCCTTGCGATTATCTGTTTTTGAAGAAGGAGACGCGATGGCTGGGACAAGAGCTTTATTAGCCTGACGTTTTGTACTGCTGCTAAGATCCATCATCAGAGATAAAAGCTGAAAGGGATCTGGTTTATTTTTTTAAAAATGAGTATTATTCAAATACTGCTAAGGTTTACTCCGTCTATGCGCTCCGGAGGCCCACATTGAGTCATCTGACTCGATCGCAGTCCTCACCCACCTATCTTACCTAGGGCGCAAGCCCTTGAAGCCAGGAAGGAAGGGAGTGTCAACGCCTGGGTGCGGTTTCTAGTGATTTCTCATTGAAAGGTCAAAGCGACAGCTGACAATTGCGAATAATTCCTCCAAAGACACCTTTTGACAGACATAAGAAGGCATATATGTATTCAGTTTTAAGAAAGCTACTACTATAGAGCAGGCGGTGGGAATCGTCGAAAACGACGGCCAAACCGTCAAATTTCTTCTTACAGTTCGAATGCCTTTAGTAGCATCTTTCGCTCATCGCGCTTTGCCGCTAACAAGGAAATTTGATAGCCGGTTGTCCACTTTATTATTGAGTCTGCACTAGTTTGCTGCACCACTCGGAAGTAGGCCAAGTTGTGTAGGTGGGTGGGAGCGCGGCTGGAATACAACTGCCATAAACGCTCTTCCTTTGGGCGCATTTATTAGCAAGACCAACGGCATGTTTATAGCAGCAATGTGAAGCTCTTTTTTGCGGCGGTTCACCTGTTGCTCGGGTGAGTGGTGGGACTTCATAGTTCACCAAATCGAAGGACTTGGATGAACTAACCATAATCGCTAGACCACCTCTGGTGTGAACGCTTTGTGGCCGTGCTTCCTGCTCTCTGATAGATTTCTTCAAATCCCTACAAATAAGATATTCCTTTCAGATAAACTTTGGACACCTATCGTCAAATATTCCCCGGTTTCTTCACAATGAAGCACGCTTCGGTAGGAGTGGGAGAATACTATATTAGAATTTTTTGGAACCACCACCGTTGATGCGACCATTTCGCTTATTTTGGTGCTCTTTCTCCTATATCATTCTGGCCCCCTATGATGATCTAGTTTAGTATTTTTTAAAAGGAGTAGTATTCAATACTCCTAGCCCGCGCTGCCTGACATGACGTGGAAGATTTCGGTAGGAGTAGGAGAATACTATATTAGAATCTGAAACAGGAGTACACAACAGAATTCATTGGATCCTCCACTGTTGATGCGGCCCTTTATTTATTTAGACATTCTTTCTCCTACATCATACTGACCTCCTATTACTTTTTTAAAGGAGTAATAGTAGCAGGCCCACGTTTCCTGACGTGGCGTGGAAGATTTCGTTTAGGTGTACCGCGTAGATGCGGGCCAACTTCGACCAATGTCGGTTTCTTCTGGCTAAGCGCAACAGGTACCATTGTGGAGGAGGGGTGAGTGGGTTGGGATAGCCGTAAGCCAGTCCAACCGCACATCTAACTATTTCCAGAGAGCAGTCGTGCATTCGGTAAAAATTTCATGAGATTACCCGCCTGCAGCAGATCCTACTCTCCGCTATTTTCGTGTAATATTCAAAATGTAAATATGGATATAAAGAACTGAGTTCTCCACGGTGGAGCGGGGGGGGGGGCGACGCTAGGGCGTAACCCACCTGTGCGCTCCGCAGGACCACGCTGAGACGTCTGACAGCTCGGGATTCTTGTCTGTCTGTCGCACATAGGGCACAAGATACCGAAACTAGAAATCGCGGGAGTGTCATTTCTGGATTCCTAATCGCCGACAGCTATCCGTACGCAATTATCAGGCTTGGGTAAACTGATACTCGAAATCGGAACCTTTTGATCATTGACTGTTAGGTCTTAAATCTTCCACCAGGCCACAGAACCATTGATCAATCAGCTGACAGTCGAATAGTGACCAGAAGCTTATGTAGACGAAGTACCCGCAAGCGGAACCGGAATGACCACTTCAGTCCTCTCAACCGTCTTCAGATGACTTTACCAAGCATCCAGCACAAACTTACCACCTGAAGACGCAGCTGTGTGTCTGGCTTATTTGTGGCCAGCTGTACGGCAGATTTTCGGCGAACGGGCGGTACTTTATCAGTGTGTTCCCAGCCTTCCCAGTGAGATTACTAGCATATCAGACCTCCAGCTTTCAAGACTGGGGTTTTAATTTTTTTCCGAAATTTATTGCGGTAGCTGTTCCAATTTATTAGATGTCAACCGAAATTCCGAAATACGTTTCCGGTTCGAAAGGATTACTTAAGCAGGGCTGCAATACTAATAGTTATGAAGCATAATCCTAAAATACCTCAGACCTATCCCAGATGCTATATCTTAAATGGAGTTTATTCGGCCGTCAGCAAAAGCAATACACTGATTTTCGATTATATTATTTGCATTAGGATATTTTTCTGCTATACGATTTCCGTAGCAAATTATGTTTTCTTTAATTTTATAGTTGAGGAGAGGATGGCTTTAGGGCGCTAGCAGTCATCGCAAGTGTTCACATGCTTTCGAAACGTCAGGGCAACACAACTATGGTTCCCAAGATCGGCTCTTTTTCTCTTATATAAATATATGCATTCGTACATCTGTCAAAAGGTGTCGTTTGAGGAATTGTTAGCTTTCACTTTAGCTTTTCTATGAGAAATCACTAGAAACCGCACCCAGGCGTTGACACTCCCTTCTTTCCTGGCTTCAAGGGCTTGCGCCCTATGTGAGATAGGTGGGTGAGGACTGCGGTCGAGTCAGATGACTCAATATGGGCCTCCGGAGCGCATAGACGGAGTACGCCTTAGCAGTATTTGAATAATACTCATTTAAAAAAAAATAAACCAGACACCTTTCTGCTTTTGTCTCTGATGATGGGTTTAAGCAGCAATACAAAACGTCAGTCTAATAAAGCTCTTCTCCCAGCCATCGTGTCTCCTTCTTCAAAAACAGATAATCTCAAGGGATCAGTATGATGGAGGAGAAGGAAAGCCCAAAATAAGAAAGGGCCGGATCAATTTCGGAAGTCCCAATAAGTTCTGCTGTGTATTCCTGTTTATATTCTAATAAAGTATTCTGCTACGCTACTCCTAACGAAGTGTAAGTGCGCGGGGCAAACTCTCTATTGTACGTTCTGGGTTGGGACCACAGTAAAACAAGTTCGTTGTGTATTACATTAGTACTCAGTTCCAACTAAGATCTCCTAGATACTACGCGGCTGGCCGACTGTAACAGGCGGAACTCGGATCAGATATTTCCATCATCTTTTGGGATGAGCATAAAAGTAGAGTCCCCAGGATTTTATTTCAATTTCTCAGACTGATTTCTGGGGGAGTTCAGTGGCTTGCCTTGGATGGATCGGTTACCTGGAACCGAAGTGCAAAGTATATTTTCTTGCAAGATCTGGGTTGAAGGCATACAGTTTAAAGGAACTAGCCTTCCGTGAATCCGATGCGCACAATTTATCCCCGATGGATCTCCTGGAGAGTCGAAAAACCCAGGATGACCAATCACCAAACACGTGATTGGTTGATGGATTTCCACAACTCTGTATGTTCCTGATCTCAACCAACCAAACACCGGGCCCGTCGCTCAATGGTAGAACCTTGGACTAACTGATGCCCACTGACTGAAGGATCCGAGTCCGAACTCCAGATTTCCCGAGCGTGGGATTGGGCGCAGCTGGCTGAGGACGCCTAACAAGCATCCCCTAACCACTGGGCCGCGGGCCCACCTCGGGTATGGCTGTCTGAAGACGCCCACTAAACCAGAAACGCCCTCCATGTCTCTGTCGATACCTCTCCTTGCGTTATGCGACTGCCCGCATGTATTTGCCTTTTAGAGAGGCTACTGTACGAAGTATTATTCGCAATTGTCAGCTGTCGTTTTGAACTTTCTGTGAGAAGTCACTAGAAACCGCACCCAGAAGTTGACACTCCCTTCTTTCCTGGCTTCAAGGGCTTGCGCCCTATGTGAGATAGGTGGGCGAGAACTGCGATCGAGTTAGATGACTCAATATGGGCCTCCCCGGAGCGCATAGACGGAGTACGCCTTAGCGTCGTCTCCCCGTGGAAAACTCAGTTCATCTTCAATAAATATGCTTACTTTCCAAATATGACGTCCGAAGAGCGGAGAGTTAGACGAGAGTAATCTCATGAAATTTTAACCGGAATTCCGCAATGCGTCTTCCACTGGTTTAAAAGCTCTTCCCCAGCTTTCCCTGTGGGATTTCTAGCGTATCAGAGCCCCCAAGCGAGACCTAAATGACCAGGTCCGGCTATTCGACCGTCTTCAAATGACTTTATCACGCTCCAATTTTCAAGGCGATGTCTTTAATTTTTATCAGAATTAATTGCAGCAGATTGCTATGTCAATGAATACAAACTAAAAATCTGAAATATGTTCCCGATTCGAAAGGAGTACTTAAGTAGGGTTGCAGTATTTATTATCGTACAGCACACGTTATAGTGCGTATCCATTGCAAAATTTTATTAGTTCTTTAAGGCGTATTCATAATGGTATAGAGGAATGCGTGACTCTCCTACACTACACTACACTACAAAAAGAAAGCATACAGCTTTTAGACTCCAAACTCGTGAGAAGAATGTAACGGTGTATTTTTGCCATAATAATTCAGGGATTGAAGAATCTTTAAAGCCCAGATGTGCTCTTTTTCTGAATATATCATTGGACTAAGACATGAGTTGCTACAAAATGAGGACAAGAATGAATAAGATTGATTTTGTTCTCTACAAACTACATTTGAACCGCTAAAAGCCGCATTCAATAGCTGACACACTGGTATGGCTGGCTATGTAACATCAAAATAACCATTACAACACAATTTAGGGGTTAGGTTTGGCTGTTGGGGTTAGAGGTTATGATTAACGGTTAAGGCTAGGGAAAGAGGTTATGCTTAGGGGTTAGAATTTGGGGTTAGGCCAAATGTTTCCCAACTACTCAAAGTACAGCCGCGCATTCCCAATAGCCATTCCTTTAGGTACAACTACTTGACCTCGTCGCCTGTGCGTCCCCGTGGTCCTGTACTGCAGGTGGCTAGGTTTTGTTCACTTCAGGTTAGGGGGTGGTTTATCGACGCGTTCCCAACGTTCCCCATGGGACTTTTAACATATCAGGACTCCAGGTTTCAAAATCGAGGTTTTAGATTTTTTAAAAATTTTTTGTACATTCGAGCAGTTACGCTGGAGGAGCTATCTCGTGGAATGTTAACCGAAATTTAGAAATATGTGGCCGATTCGAAAGAAGTACTTAAGCAGGGTTGTAGTATTTATCATCGTTCAGAAAACCAGCTTTCAAGACCGGAGTTTTGCATTTTTTTAGAATTTATTGCAGTAAATGTGCTATCTCATGGGATGCTAACCGAAATTCCCTATTTATATTTCCGGTTCGAAAGGATTACTGAAGTAGAGTTGTAGTATTTGTCATCGTGGAGCACACCTTATAGTACGTATCCATTGCAAAATAGTAAAAGTCCTATAGGGTGTCTTCATAATAGCATTGGGGAATGCGGGACTTTCCTCACACGAAATAGATAGATAGTTAGATAGTTAACTCTGGACAAAAATGCAACGGAATATCGTAATCATAAGTATTCAGGAATTAAATTTTTTTTAAACACAGACGTGCTGTATCATTAAATATAGCATTGAACAGAGGTGTTACTTGCAACACAATGAGTACAAGAAAGAATATGATTGATTTTGTTTTCTACAGGCTACATTTTAAATCCTAACGTCATGGAAACTCAATGGAAAACTGGCCTGTCGTGCACCAGCTGATCACCGATAACACATTGCCTCACGCTCTTCTCCTTGTTCCGATGCAAAAATTTAAACTTCTAAGGCCATGCAAAGTCAGTGGAAAACTGGCCTGCGTGCATCTGCTAAAGAACCTACCTTTGACCCATTGCCTCACACTGTTCTCTTTTTTTCCATGCACACAGCCTTCATCATCAGCCTCTTCCTCAAGGACGAACAGGTGCGCTGCGTGGGCTTCAGCTCGGCGATTGCACGCCTCTGTGACCGCTGTAGGGGCCAGCCAATCAGCCAAGAGACAGAGCTGGAGAGCCCCGCGATGGTCGGGGTCTACGCGACAGGAGACAAGGCGAAGGAAGAAGAAGAAGATGATGAAGAAGAAGAAGAAGAGAAGAAGAAGAAGAGGGAGAAACAGTGGTGTTTTAGAGGGGGCCGCAGTGTAGCCCTTCATGTTTTCGGAACATTTGGCGTCTTCTTAGCCCCAGAATGTACAGTTATCACTTTCCTAAATTTTATTTTGGCGCTCGTTTTCCCCTCTTCTCGCGATTACGAGGGCGGGATTGGATTGCCCAGCTTTGTCGACTGCTTTATCACTTTTAGACTGGGGCGCTTATTAATCACAGTTTCTGCCATTCCGTAAATCCAGTACAACTTTGCTGTGATTTGTTTCCTCGGCAGTGCGTCCTCATTTGTTAAGGTAAAACTTGCATGTGTAAGTGTTGCGGAGTCCGATTAGTCTTCGAGGGAAATCCATTCTGGGTATTAGTGAATATGTTGCCAAAGCGTGTGGAGTTCAAACTTGCAATTCGCAATTCGCTGGCGAACAGCCTTTCGATGTCCAAAGTGTAGTTTCTCACATGTCTCAATGTGGAAGTCGTCGTCTCGAATTGCGTTCGTTGGCAGATTTCTGGGCATC
Organism: Spirometra erinaceieuropaei; assembly: GCA_902702965.1. Classification (NCBI taxonomy): domain Eukaryota; kingdom Metazoa; phylum Platyhelminthes; class Cestoda; order Diphyllobothriidea; family Diphyllobothriidae; genus Spirometra; species Spirometra erinaceieuropaei. The sequence goes on from CACRXP010000159.1 coordinate 1,140,946, forward strand.
CTAATTCTCATTGGGCTCCAAAGTGAAGGTTGTTTTTGTTTGCAGGTGGCCGGGGAACTCGCGGAAGCTTATCACTGGTGAGCACTGACGACAGTGCATTCATATACTTCTAGACGATGTTTTTATTATTAATTCGAGTCGATTTTCGTCCTTCGTCTTCTAACTTTGGCGGTCTGTGCTTCATGTCTGCCTCCTACAGCGGACCTGGCTACCGTAAACACGATAAGTTAAGGCGGGATTGAATTGTCCTGCTTTGTCGACTGCTTTATCACTTTTAGACTGGGGCGCTTATTAATCATAGTTTCTGCAATTCCGTAAATCCAGTACAACTTTGCTGTCGTTTGGTTCAGCGGCAGTGCGTCCTCATTTGCTAGGGTAAAACTTGCATGTGTAAGTGTTGCGGAGTCCGATTATTCTTCGAGGGAAATCCATTGTTGTTGCCAAAGCGTCCGGACTTCGAACTTGCAATTCGCGATTCGCTGGCGAACAGCCTTCCGCTGCCTGAAATGTATTTACTCGCATGTCTCAATGTGGATGCCGTCGTCTTGAATTGCGTTCGTTGGCAGATTTCTGTACATCCTAATTCTCATTGGGCTCTCAGGTGAAGGTTGTTTTTGTGTGCAGGTAGCCAGGGAACTCGCGGAAACTTATCACTGGTGAGCACGGACGACAGTGCATTCATATACTTCTAGACGATGTTTTTATTATCAATTCGAGTCGATTTTCGTCCTTCGTCTTCTACCTTTGGCGGTCTGTGCTTCATGTCTGCCTCCTACAATGGAAATGGGCTGCCGAAACACGATAAGTTAAGGCGGGGTCGAGTGTGCTAATGGCGCGGGTGAATCAGGCAATGCGGAGCCCACGCGACACCATAATTACTGCCGTGCATGGCGGGGGTGCAATGGCATGCTTAGACACAAGTCTCACGCCAAGACAGACGCTGCGTCAGATCCCAGCACCGGCAGACTAACATATTCGTACAGTCGACCGATGATTTTGAGACGGAATAGGAATGAGACCGACACTGGGGAATCAATCCTCAGCGCCCTCCTGTGCCCTCCCCGTTAAGATAAATCTGATTAGCTAATCTACCAAGACACGCTTTAGGTCGTAATTCGGATGGCGGTCATCTGGGTGGACAACATGATCCCTACGACTGAGGGTCGGCCTGTCATCGACCCTCAACGTGGACTTAATGCCACTCTCGATGGTTTGGGTTCCGAGTCATCTTAGTAGAGCCTCATGTATTCTGCGGCGACTACTTAACGTCTGGCGCTGTTTAGCTTTGTCCGCAACTGGCCCCGAACCTACCTCCGGCCGTACTGACACCGTCCTACGAGTGCGGCAGATGCCACGAAAGGACCTATCGCTGTGAACCAATCCACGTGCAGGTCGCCGGTATTACAGCCACTCACCGGTGCTCACGGTGGACGCCGTCTTTCCTGACGGCAGAATTTTCACGCTAGGCTGCCTATTGCGTCATCTGAATATCCGTCCTTTCCCATCTACCCGCCATAAGCACAATCCATTAGCAATTTCCAGGCGAAGCAGCCACTTTCGTTTGTACAGACTGCACAAACTGCCTTCAGGTTAGTTGCCCATGCGTGTACATGACGACAGAATGATAGCTTTGATTGTCCCGTTTTGTCCTGTAACCCATCAGGCAGCAGGTGGGCGGCAATTGGCCAGAGTTCGATATCAGTCAGCAGGAATCGTGCTTTAGGGGTGGGGGGGGAGGGGGGCGGAAGGGGCTGGCAGTGGTGGGGAAGATCGCAAATTTTATTGTTCCATCAACCTGGCACTGGCTTCCTGTTTCGCTTGCTAGTCATTTGCTGATAACAGGGTGAGGGATTTGAAGTAGAATGAAACCTGAGTCGTGATTTCCTCCGCTACATTTCGCCTCCTCCATTCCCAGTCCTGTCATGACTTTTGACAATAGTTAGCCCTTGCTTTTTGTACACAAGCTCCACTTGTCCGAAACGTCTTATTCTCCGTTTTGCGTCTGTCGTGCTTTTCAGTTCAGAGTCCATGACGGCGCGCTTGTTGTCCCCGATTGCTACCACAAGCATTCCTTTTTACGGAGGTTCGTGAGGTACAGTGTGTGCCCGATCTCATGAAATGTTGGCCGAAATTCTGGAATGCGTTTCCGATTGGGAAGGATTACATAGGTGAGATTGTTATCCTGGTTATCATGAAGCAAAAGCCTATAACATTTCGGACTCGCCAGGATGTCGGCTTTTGAATGCACTTCTTTTTGACCTCCTGCGGAAACCATGTTCGGTAAAAAACGATTACTTATGTAGCATGCATTTTTCCTATTGATTTTCAATGGTCTTTTAAATTCAAATTCAAATATATTTTATACAGAACATGCACAAAATATGCTTTCTTTTGCTCATTTGATAGGAAATTACATTGTCTTTATATATTTTGCCCGAAGAAAGTGTGTATTTAGGTTTTAAAAAAGTTTCCCGATTCCCGAATAATTTTCAGCCTGATCTGCCATTGCATCATCGTCCAGCACTTTCAGTCCACAAGGTTTATGCTTTCCGCGTAAGAAAAATCATATATTCCTCTATTACTTTAAGAAGATACCACATAGAGTTCATGAAATTTTGCAATGGATCCGGACTGTACTGTACATTTCATGAGGAGCATTAGTAAACTAACACGTGCTGTCTTGAATGCATGAACATCGCGCAGTCTTAAAAATCTCATAATCAGAAACTTTTTTAAAACCTAAATACACACTTTCTTAGGACAAAAAATATGAAGACAATGCGATGTCCTACCAGAGGAGCATTTCTTTCTACGCGGGTCCGCGAAGTGTGTGTGTGTGTGTGTGTGGGCGTGACGCAGCGTCTGTCAATCGAGGACCATCAATTCGAAGCCTCTGCACACACATTTGCCTCGCCCATTCCCGGCCAGCTTTATTCTGCTGCCTGTCTGCTGAGTAAGCCACGTCCATGCCCTCCGGACAAATGGCCTGCCCTGCAGCGTGTTCCTGTGAAGCGGAATGTCCGGCTGTCAGGAGCTGGGCGATGATATATATGACTGTGGCGGCAGTTAGTACAGTCGCCACCCAATGCAGAGGACTAGTTGAATAATGTGGCTTGAGGCGCAGATAGGCATAGAATCGTGCCCAATTCCGTAATTTTCTGCGCAGAATGGGCAAATATCTGCGGATCACTTTGATGACGATCGCAGCGTCCGGAAGGGGTTCGCACTGGTACGTAACTCTGAGGCGCAATCATTTCGGACAATCAGACATTTCGGTCGGACTTGTCGTTTCTCCTCTGATCAAATCGGAGGCCAGTGTGCAAAATCGACACACGCCAGTACTGGGGAAATCACCAAAAATCATTGCAGGCGAGCAAACACCCAAAACGCACAAGTCCACAGCATAGCAAGGCCCCGCATAACCATTTACCTCGTCCATCCAGTGGACTGGTCGCACCATCGTTCACCCGACGGCGATGGTGTGGATTTGCTTGATAAGGCAAGACACAAGGACGATTCCGCTATTGACTAATCACGCGGATTTTTAGTACAACCTGGACACAAACTGTCGTCAAGGCCAATTAGGACCGACCTAAACTTAACTTAGCAAGGTAACAGTAGGAAAAGGAATAAAAAGGGAATATCTTAAAATAATATGTGTAAAATTATCTGTGTGAATGATCTAAAAAATAGCTACCATAGGTATATGAGCTCGATGATGAAGTGTCCAAGGCGATTGTCCACCAATCTGTCTTTGATTGATCGACTGTAAAGGGGTTCGTACAAATCGACCCACCTTGGACAAATTACGATGCACGTGGGCCAGAGGGTTAACAAACTCCTCCTACGTATCCGTTCTCATTGGTCAGGGTACATTTTGCCTTAGGAAGAAGGAAACGCAGTCGATGATTGTTACTAAAACACATCCTCATATACAGTCGCAGGTTGTTTGACCATTGTTTCTGACGATGTCCACAGTGTGCTCCACAGCGAGACGAGGCAGGGACGGAGACTTGTGCGTAAATTAGTTTACAGTGATAGTCGACTTGCACAGCATCTACCACACTCTCTACTCCTTCCTCACCTTAACGCGGCCTCAAGACAGAGTCAGGAAGACTAGAGACGGGTGAAGGCGTAGGTTGATGGCACGGTCGAGACCGCACCTTGGCGCTCCACAGCACACCCTCTGGTCCACACAACAAATGACAATGTTTTTAACCAGCAACAACAATGGGGGGTGGCAGGGGTCCCAGTATACGCTACGGCTGCCCGCAACCGAGTCTGCCACTACACCCCTAAATATTAGCACTTTTTATGACGTGCAATCGGATAGCGCGTGCCACAATCCGATGTGGCTCCTGTGTTGGTCCAGCGCATTCACCACGTGACCTGTTTGGGGGGCAAACAGACGCAGATAAGGAACAGATTATGCCCTCATGGTAGATGCGTTGAACCGAGAAGGCGGCTGGCTCGGGGTCGGGCAGGCGTTATTGTGAATGCGATCCCATGAGCAGCGCCAACGGTGGGGGTGTGGCGGCACGCCCGCGTACGGGCTCGCGCCGCACTATTTGGGATCGAAGCCGCTCCCTCAGCCACACACACAGTCCAATGAGCAGAGGTTGAAGCTCTCACAGGGAAGCGCGTGTGAACCGATGCTTGGTGTAACCGGCCTACTTCAAGCTGCCGAGTGAGCCACGTCCATGCGTTGGTGGTCCTCGCTGGAGACAAGTGGTCTGCCCTGCAGCAAGTTCCTGTGGAGCTGAATGTCCGGCTTTCAAGAGCTGGGCGATGAAATATGGGCGAGGTTTGTTCCTGCGGCCCCATTTGATTGATACCCAATGGGTAGCTACCTAACTTTCCCCCTCGCCGAATAAAGAAAGGAAAAAGAGCGCAAACAGAGGTTGAAGCACGCGCAGGGAAGCTCGTGTGAACCGAAGGTGGCGTGTACACGCCCCCCCGCGACAAAGTCACTCGCTGAATTAATAGGATAAGGAGGGCGCAATCGGAACTGAAAGGCCACAGAGGGAACCGTGTGCTAATTAGTAGTACATGGCCACTATGGTGGAACCAGCTAAGTTCCACACCGTCCGAACAATGACATTAGCAAGTCTACTTAGCTAATGGGTGGATTGAGACAGTAAAGAGGGTTCAAGCAGAGCTCGAAGCACGTGCAGGGAAGCGCGTGTTAACTGATACCTGATGTTTCCAAGGCTGACGTATAGGCACTCCCCTCACGCCCGAGGCAGAGCCAATCGCTGAATAAAAATAGTAGGTAAGGTGGAAACAGGCGATATACGAAAAGTCACTGTAATTGCACCCGCTGAAAGTATTTTTCTTAGCTAAACATGTGGTGTTAATCGTAGGGGACTGCAGAACCAAACCTCGGCGATATATGACTTTAGCGCCAGTCAGTCAGTCTGCCCACCGAAGCCAGAGGACCATTTGGATGACGTCTCTTGTGAAGCAGACAGATACAGAATCGTGTCCAATTCCGTAACTGTCTGCGCAGAATGTGCGAATTTCCGCGCAAGTGTTTTGCAGTGGTACATATGTATCTCTGAGGCGCAATAATTCCGGACAATCAGACTTCTGCGCCGGAGCTGTCGCCTCTCCTCATTTGTGGACGCGCGTTGGACAGCCTGCAAATAACCTTTCCATAATCCCCGCTATCCGGGCGAACGTTTCGCACAAGTTGACTACGAAGCCCAGCGGAGAATTTTGCAGGAGGATGTTGGATTTTTCAACCTCGTGCATCAGACCGCACTAGTTGACCGAATCCGACAGCGCCCTTTTGGACTGGCGACAAATATTGCTTAAATCAACAAGCACTTGTTTGTAACTCCAACTCATTAAACCACGAATACAAACGAGGAAATACAAGGCTCACAGTATAGAACCTTAATATCACGGACGCCCGTAAAGAGAGAAGCGAAGTGGTGAGGAAAAATTCGCTACTGACTAATCCGCAGGCGTTATTCATTATACCAGGATACTAACTCTTGCTAACGTTAATCAAGGTCGACCCAAAAATAAAGGACAAGCCTAAACTTGGAAACCAGATAGAAACTGTGTGAAGCACGGAGGATTCAAAAAACGGATACCGTGAGCATATAAGCTTGATGATGAAGTGTAGAAGGCAATGGTCAACGAATCTGTCTTCGATTGAACGACTGTTCATACAAATTGACCCAACTTTTACATACTTGGACTACTGATGAAGCACGTGGACCGGAGGGTTAACAGCCACTACACGCTGAGACGGAGTCGATGGGGCAAGAATTCCACTCCCCTGACGTTCCCAACTGTTACTGAAACATAGCCTCGTATACAGTTTCAGATAAAGGCGGATGCGCCGAACCGACAATGCGGTCAGCTCGGGGTCCCGCAGGCGTTATTGCAGTTTGCGCCCATAACACAGGTTAAACATTTGGGTGATTTGACACGCCTAGGTGCACGTCCACGCCGCGCCAGTCGCGATCCAAGCCGCCACAACATCCGTATTTTTCCTATTGTCTTGCAAAATCCTGGTCCTCAACCCAATGTGGAGCCCACAGTGAACACCCTCGGAACCAACGATCGAAATGTCACGTGCCCTCTCAAAGTTCCAAAAAAACCTCTTTTATCCCTTTCACTCTTCTTACTATGCGCTAGCAAAGCAATTTGATAGCCGAGTGAGGCTTTTCCGTATTGCAGAATTAGCACTATTTGGTCGCATAGCCCAGAAGTTGGCCAAGAATAGCAGGCGGTTGTTTATAAGGACGTCCGTCCTGTGGGCGGCTTTACAGGGCAGATCAAAGGTCCATTAATGATTCGGTAGACAGCGGCAATACGGGGCTGTTTTTAGCAGCGATTCATCTGGCCCTCCCACGGGTAGAAGATTCACGCAAATGCTGGTACTTCAGAGCTCACCACCCACGCACTAACCATTTTTCTGTCAGATCCGCATAAGTCAGTCCTACCGGACGCTCTATTGGCTCTCACGCTAGTTTCCCTTCACTGCCACATCTCCGCCGTTTATCCGGCTTCCAGTTAATGTTGGCATTCTTTCTACTACATCAAACTACTCCTCTTTAATGTCCTAGTCTATTTTTGTGTTTTAACGAGTAGTAGTTGAATACTTGAAGACCTACAACGCCTGGCATGGCACGAAAGACTATATCTACGCGTGCTGAACAGACATACTAAAGCAGTTAAGATCCCACACAGATCTAGAAAATCTCGGTCAAATCCTGGTGGTGTTGTTTTTACAAAAAAACGAAACTTCCAAGTGTTGCCCAGCTGTCAGTTAGTTTCTTCTGACGGCAACTTACTGAACAGGCTTAAATCCGATTTGTCAGATGGAAGGGAGCTTTTCGGTAGTCCTGGATTCAGTGGTTTGTGTCCCCACCCATACCTTGACAACTATAAAGCTCCAGTGTCGTGTCGGTCAACGGCGAGTGGGGCCCTGACCTGAAGACGGGAGATATTTGTCGTGTCATATCGCTACAGCGCGTGGTCGCTTGAACAGCTAACCGACTTGCTAAATTGTGCAGCCATGCCGAGTGCGTTACAGCAGTCTCTCCGTCCAAATGTTAAGAACTGTCTGCCTTGCAGATAACACTTACGAAGTTCTAATTCAACGTCTGCTATTTGTGGACGCGGGTTGGACCGCCTGTTATTATTCCTGCAGGAGGATGTTAGATTTTTTCGTCTCGTGCATCAGACCGTACTGGTTGACCGACTCCGACAGCGCCCTTGTGGACTGGCGACAAATTTTACTTAAATCAACACGAATTTGTTAGGAACTACAAATCATTAAGCCGCAAATAAAAATGAGGAACTACAACATTCGCAATAGAGAACCTTAATATCACGGACGCTCGTAAAGAGAAAAGCGAAGAGGTGAGGAAAACTCCGCTACTGACTAATCACGCAAATTTTTTCATTGAACCTGGATACTAATTGTTGCTAACATTAATCAGAGCCGACACAAACAATACAGAACAAGTTTACATTTGGAAAATGGATAAAAGCTGTGTGAAGCACGGAGGATTCAAAAAGCGGATAGCGTGAGCATTTAAGCTTGTTGATGAAATGTAGAAGGCAATTGTCAACGAATCTGTCCTCGATTAACCGACTGTAAAAGGGGTTCACATAAATCGACCCAACTCGTACATGTCTGAACTACTGATGACGCAGGTGGACCGGAGGGTTAGTAGTCACCACATTGGTCGGGGTAACTTTTACCTTGAGAGGAAAGAGACGGAATCGATGGTGCAAGAAAACCACTCCCCTGGCGTTCCAGATCGTCACTGAAACACAGCCTCGTATACAGTCGCAACTAAAAGCGGATACGCCGAACCGACAGCGCGGCCAGCTCGGGGTCCAGCAGGCGTTATTGATGTTCGTACCCATAGTAGAGTTTAAAAATTTGGATGAGTTGGCACGCCTAGGTTCAGGTCCACGCAGCGCCAGTTGCGATCCAGGCCGCCAACATTTCCTTTTTTTCTTGTTTTGCACAATCCTGGTCAGCCATATGTTTTGAACCAGAGGGTGTAGTTGTACGCCTAGGTGCTGGTTTTCGCTGTGCCAGCCACCTGCGCCTACTCACTTCTCCCGTTTTCTTGGTTTTGTCGTCACATCATGCCCTCTTACACTTCTAAAACCTTTTTATCCCTTTCAATCTCCTCACCATGTGCTAGCAAAGCAGTTTGATAGCCGGGTAAGGATTTCTCGCATTGCTGAGAGTGCACTATATAATCCCATAGCGTAGAAGTTGGTCAAGAAAGGCACGTGGCTGTTTACAAGGACTTCCTTCCTGTGGGCGCCTTTACAGGGGAGATCAAAGGTCCATTACTGGTTCGGCAGACGGTGGCAATACGGGACTGTTTATGGCATCGATACATCTGGCCCTCCAACGGGTAGTAGATTCGCGCGAGTGCTGGGAATTCAGAGCTCACCACCCACGCACTGCCATTCCGTAACTCCAGTGGGACTTTGCCATGATTTGCTCCATTATCGGTGCGTCGTCATTTATTGGGGGAAAAATGGCACGAGCAAGTATTGTGGAGTCAGTTTGTTGCCAAAGCGTTCACAGTTTGAATTTGTAACTCTAGACTTGTAATTGTTGAGTCCGCAATTCTCTGGCGAACAGCCTTTAGCTGCCTAGATGTCAGCTTCTCACATATCTCAAAGTGCATGCCGTCGTCAGTTTCACATAAGTCAGTGCTACCGAATGCTATTTTGGAATCCACGCACGTTCCCAATACCTGCTACATCTCCGCCGTTGATCCGGCTCCCAGTTGATGTTGGCATTCTTGCATCATACTACTCCTCCATAACTTCTTAGATGGTTTTTTAAAAAATGAGTAATATTCGGATACTCGAAGGCCTAAAAATTCCGGACCTGTCGTGAGAGATTACATCTACGCAGGCCGCACTGGCAAACGGAAATAGTCAAGATCCCACGCAGACCTGGGCAAACTCGACCAACTTTATCATAAACCGAAGTTAGTCACTTTTGGATCAGCGCAACAGGTATCACTGTGGGAGAGGGCAGATCGATATACCCATAAGCCTGTCCAACCACACATCTAACCACTGCCAGGCAACAGACGTGCTTCAGATCAGTTGCCTTGCTACCGTCGTCCTGTGGTGACGTGCTCGGTGATCGGTGCCCCGAAGTCATTGTTGTCCCAATTCTGCATTCACGGCAAACATCATAGCAGTAAGATGTCATCTGCGAAAACCGGCATACCGATGGCTCTGGCAGTAAACGCCGGAAGAAGAGAAGCCCAACCGGTCCGTTTTGCACTTGTGATTGGCCGGTAGAGAACCAATCAGCGACCGAAAAAAGAACGCCTTCGCCGCCACACCCTCTTTGAGGTCAACTGTGCCGGTGCTGACGAAACATGACACAAAAGTGTCTAGACTGAAACACCCACGTGGTTTCCCAGCCTCCTGGGGCTCGATGACGGCCGTTTAATGGCCACTGGTCATATTTATGTTTTTTGTGCATTGATGAGGTGAGGTCCAGTAGACGGGTAAGATGCGCAACCATTCCCCACCCCCGAAGGTATGTCCTCCTATACGCGAAATGGACCTCAGCGTCCAGACAGAGACCTCCATCGGGCTACCGTGCACAGACTACACTTCCCACGGTCGTACTTGCTGCCCCTCCTCCGGAACTCGTGGCGTCTAGGGGGAGCTGAATATTTAAAAGTGCCGAGCATTCGTTCATTCAAATGCTTATATCCTCCTCGCTATAAATTTTCAGGCCTATTTACAGCAGCGCCGTCAAATAAGTTCGATCCAAAGGATCTTTTATGCAAATTTACTGTTCCGTGACTTCGGCAAGGGTTAAGAATCTGCGCGGGGTAAGGCAAAAAACCATGGAGAACTACTTACATTATCTTTAAGAGTAAGGTGTTGTTCAGTAGGGTTTTGGCCGGCCGCTCTGAATTGCGTGGACGCGGCTAAAATGCCTACATTGGTTCATTGTTCTGCATCCCCACACGGAATTTCTTAGCAAGGGAAAATATCCTTTAAAAAATTCTTCACAGAGAGCAGTCATGTACTAAAATAATATACGAAATATTGTTAGGTGGAATGCATAAAACTGCCAGTAAAGCAGGAGTGTTAAAACCCCGCGAATTTGTTAAACAGCAGTTAGCACTTTTACCCCGAGCACATACTTAATCCTTGCCGTGATTTATTATGCCTTGATGAGCTCTTAAAGTCGAAAATTTGGTAGGTGGGTCGTCTTATGAAATGTTAATCGAAATTCTGAAAGGTCTTTTCCACTGAGAACGATTATTTGGGTGAGCTTGCAATATTGATTATCATGTGACATTATTCCAAGTTATCGGCTTCCGGATGAGTTCATTTTCAGCCGCCTACATAAAGCACACTGTAGGAAATGACTAGTAAAGTAGTATAACAGTTCCTTGTCGATTTTCGACTCCCTTATCAATTCAAATATATTCTACAAAACCATGGACAAACATCCTCTTTCTAGTAGAGAATTACGTCTTCTTCAAATTTATGTTCAGAGGAAGGGCTTCTTCCAGTTTTCAGAAGCTTTTCAATCCCCGAAAAATCTCCAACGCAACCCTTATTTACCCTTGCGCCAAAGACCCCAAAATTTCATGCCGTGCATATATTGCTCTATATCATTAAGAAGACATCCTATAGCACTCATGGACTTCGTCGTTTACCTCATGAATGCTGGTTCGATATCGTATGAATGGGGATTTCAGATCTTAACAAAGTCCTTAAGTGCAAAAGTTTTTAAGCCGAAGAACCCCTTTCCTTCCAGCATTAACTTCAAAGGAAATAGACTTCTCTACCAATCGAGTACATAGAAGAATATTTTTGAGCACGTTCTCCAGGAAATAATTTGAATTTATAAGGACATCGAAAATCAATGGGACAAACTCACATTACATGCGTAGTCATATTTTACAGAAGCAGATTCACGAAGGTGACCGAAAAGATGGTCATTAAAAATCTGACATCCTGGGGCGACCTAAATGGCTTGAGATTACACTGCATAATAATTAATGGGGCAATCCCATCGGAGTCAACCCTTCTATTGGAAGACGCATTGCGGACTTTCGGTTGAAATTTCATACGATTACCCGCGTACAATAGGCCTGACTCTCCGCTCTTTGGACGTCATATTTGGAAAGTAAGTATATTTCTAAAAGATGAACTGTGTTTTCCACGGGGAGGCGACGCTAAGGCGTACTCCATCTATGCACTCCGGGAAGGCCTTCACTAAGTCATCTGACTCGACCGCAGTCCTCACCCACCTATCTTACCTAGGGCGCAAGCCCTTGAAGCCAGGAAAGAAGGGAGTGTCAACGCCTGGGTGCGGTTTCTAGTGATTTCTCATAGAAAAGCTAAAGCGAAAGCTAACAACTGCAAAAAATCCTCAAGCGACAGCTTTTGACAGGCATACGAATGCATATATATAGATATATATGCAGTACGAGGGCTTATTCATGAAATGTCGACTGAAATTCCAAAGTGCGTTTTCGTTTTGAAAAGATTAACTAAGTAGCGTTATAAAAGTAATCAGCTCGCAGCGTAATTCTATAATTATTCAGCTACCCCTGGATGCCGGCTTTCAAACGAACTTCTTTTTGGCTGAATCCATAAACTATACGCTGTAAGAATTGACCGCTTAAGTGGCATGTAATTTGATATTGGTCTTCGATGCCCCTAAACATTCAACTATGTTTTTGATAGAAAACCTTTATAAAAATACTCATTCCTTCACTCATTCGGTTGGAAATTACGTCTTCTTTCAGTTTTATACTCGAAGGAAGTGTATAATTCGTTTTTGAAAAAAGTTTCTGATTGTGAGATTTTTAATATCGTGAAATGGCCGTTCGCAAACGCCGTGTCTCTGAATTTACCAATGTGGCTTATGAGTCTACCATATGGCTCGAATTCAGTGCTAAATTTTATGAATTCCATATAGAATTACGCTTTCGGGCGCTAGCAGTCATCGCAAGTGTTCAAATGCTTTCGAAACGTCAGGGCAACACAACTATGGTTCCCGATATCGGCTCTTTTTCTCTTATATACATATATGCATTCGTATGCCTGTCAAAAGGTGTCGCTTGAGGAATGTTTTGCAATTGTTAGCTTTTGCTTTAGCTTTTCTATGAGAAATCACTAGAAACCGCACCCAGGCGTTGACACTCCCTCGTTTTCTGGCTTCGAGGGCTTGTGCCCTATGTGAGATAAGTGGGTGAGGACTGCGGTCGAGTCAGATGACTTAGTGAAGGCCTCCCCGGAGTGCATAGATGGAGTACGTCTTAGCGTCGCCTCCCCGTGGAAAACTCAGTTCATCTTTTATAAATATACTTACTTTCCATATATGACGTCCAAAGAGCGGAGAGTCAGACCTATTGTACGAGGGTAATCGCATGAAATTTTAACCGAAATTCCGCAATGCGTCTTCCACTAGAAGGGTTGTCTCAGATGGGATTGCCCTATTAATTATTATGCAGCGTAATCTCAAGACATTTAGGTCGCTTCAGGATGTCAGCTTTTGAATGAGCATTTTTCCGGCCACCTTAGCGAGTCTGCTTCTGTAAAATATGACTACGCTTTGGTAGTGGCTAGTGCTAAACGCAGATTTATGGAATAGGTTAGATTAAGGATAATGGTTTATTTTCATATTGGGGTTAGTATTGAGATGAGGACATGGAAATATTCTGCTCATTCTGTAATTATGAGCAGGTTCTCCTTTATTTCTTGGGCGAGGCACTTCTATCTTCTTGCCCTGTTTAGATGCCCCTATAAGTAAGTCCCACTAAGTATTCTTCTATTTCTTATTAAGGGTGCTGCAGTGTTAGGAGGCCGGATAAACTCTAGTCCATAGGCACCAAAAATACATCGAATATCAATACATTATTTGTAAGAATTTTAAGTAACCTACCAAAAAGGAAGACACGCAGCCATGCGAGACCAAACTGAAGGTGGTCTAGCGACTATGGTAAGTCTAAACGAACCGTTTGACACGGCAGTTTGAGTTGGAAGCAGATCGCAGAAACTCCAAGATGCGAATGTGCGGCCTTCCTGCCCCGACAAAAGTCAACAACTGCATTCTTCGTGCATTCTTTCGGTTACCTGGGGTTGGGAGCCGTCTAGATGGGACTTGAGGCAGATGTGATTATGTAGCCCCACCTGAGGTAAACAAAACCGAACCACCTGAATAACGGGACCGGTGGTAATAGGGGTTTTTACAGGTGGGGCCGGGGAACGCACAGGTGGTGAGGTCAAGTAGTTGTATGCAAAAGAAAAGCTGTTGGGAACGCGCGATTGTGTTTTAAGTGCTTGATAAATAGTTTCCCTAGCAATGACCCCTGACTTTAACCCCTAACCCCAACTCCAACATTAATTTGTACATCAGGTGGGGCTACATAACCTCATATTCCCGAGACTTAACCTCTTACGAGTCTTTCTAATTATGACCCGCTGCATCCCTCTCCCCACTAAATAGTCAGTGAGCTCTGAAGTCCCACCACATGTACGATTTAACCTTCCGTGTCAGCACCGAATCAATTGTTGCCAAAATCAGCCCCTTATAGCCGCTGTCTGCCGAAGTATAAACAGGCCTTTGAACTTCCCAGTAAATCCGCCCACAGGTAGGATATCCGTGGATGGATCGCGGGGACGGTTCGGGCCTGCACCTTGGCGTTCTGCCACGCCCCCACTGCTGGAATCTGTTACGGTGACACATGCCCATCAACGTCTGTCGGAGCCCGAACAGACTGCCTTGTCGTCTCATTGCATAAACCGCGAGGGGATGATGTACATCAATCATCCTTATCTAAGAAAATATTTTTCCTTGACAATCCGGGACACCAGGCGAATAGACTTTTTGCCCTACGATTGCATCACATTCTTTCCAGGACAAAATGTGCCCACCCAATGAAAAATGGTATTTAATGACTGTTAGCCCTCCAGCCCACATGCGTCGCCAGTTGTTCAAATATATACAAGGTGGGTCGATTTGTATGAACCGCTTTCACCGTCGGTAAATCGAAGACAGATCGGTAAGCAATTGTCTTCGACATTTCATCCTCAAGTTTTTATACCCACGGCAGCTACCCTTTTAAAACTTTCATTTCGTACACATTTTTTCTAACTATTCCCCTTTGCTATGCGTTTCCCCACTCTGAACTTGTTCAAGTTTATTCCGGCCGGTGTGGACTAATTTTAACAACAGTTTCCCATTAGATTGCACTAAAACTCCGCGTCACTAGTCAATACAGGAACCATTCCCGCTTCTTGCCTCTTCTCTCCGTGGAAGTCGGCGGCGCTGAGGAACTTTCTGCCTTGGCAACTCTTAGGTTGGTGTGCGTGGAGACGTTCACCTTTGAATTCAGGACTACTGGAAGGGCCCCCTTCACCTGGCAATCCCACATAATCGTCGTCTGCTGAACGATGACGCGACCAGATCATTGGATGGACAGGAAGGAGTGTGGTTTGGTTTTTTTGTAAAAACAAAACCATCAGAATTTGACCGTGGTTGTCCAGATCTGCGTGAGGTCTTATCTACTTTCGTATGTCTGTGCAGCACGCGTATGCGTGGTGTCCCACGCCAAGCCAGGCATTGCAGGCCTTCAAGAATCTGAATACTACTCATTAAAACAAAAACATACTAGGACATTTAGGAGGGGGAGTTTGATGTAGGAGAAAGAATGCCAGCATCAACTGGGAGCCGGATCGACGACAAAGCTGTAGCAGGGAGGGGGGCCGAGCGTGAGATCCAGTATAGCTTCGGTAGGACTGACTTATGTGGAACTGAAAGAAAAATGGTCAGTGCGTGAGCGGTGAGCTCTGAAGTCCCAGCACTCGCGCGAAACTACTACCCGTGGGAGGGCCAGATGTATCGCTGCAAAAAACAGTCCCGTATTGTCGCTGACTACCGAACCATTAATAGTCCTTTGATCTCCCCTCTAAAGCCGCTAACAGGAAGGATGTCCCTATAAACAGCTGCCTGCTCTACTTGACCAAATTCTGCGCCATGCGACCAAATAGTGCAAACTCGGCAAAAATTGGTCAATGCGAGAAAGCCTTGTCCGGCTATCAAACTGCTTTGCTAGCGCATAGTGAGAAGAGTGAAAGGGATAAAAGAGGTTTTTGAACTGTGAGTGGGCACGTGACATTTCAACAGTTGTTTCCAACCATGTTCACAGTGGGTTAGGGACAGGTGGGGTGACTTGTGAATGGGTTAATTCAAAGTGATAGTAGTTCTGCTCTGCACCCACCGTCCTCACCCTTTCTCTCCAGCCGGGCCTGTTGTCATGGCAGGGCCCAGAAAACCAGAGACGATAGAGGGCGCAGGTGGCTGGCACAGCGAAAACCATCACCTAGGCGTACCACTACACCCTCTAGTCTAAAGCATACGGCTGACCAGGATTTTGCAAGACGATAAGAAAAATAGGGATGTTGTGGGGGCTTGGATGGCAACTGACGCGGCGTGGACGTGCACCTGGGCGTGTCAACTCATCCAAATTTTTAAACTCTAATATGGTTACGAACTCCAATAACGCCTGCGGGACCCCGAGCTGGCCGCGCTGTCGGTTCGGCGCATCCGCCTTTATCTGCGACTGTATAGGAGGCTGTGTTTCAGTGAAAATCGGAACATCAGGTGAGTAGAATTCTTGCCCCATTGACTGCGTCTCAGCGTGTAGTGGCTATTAACCCTCCGACCCACGTGCGTCATCAGTAGTCCAAATATGTACGCGTTGGGTTAATTTGTGTGAGCAGTCGTTCAATCGAAGACAGATTCGTTGACACTTGCCTTCTACACTTCATCATCAAGCTTATATGCTCACGGTATCTGCTTTTTGAATCCGCCATGCTTCACACAGTTTCTATCTGTTTTCTAAGTTTAGACTCGTCTTTTTATTGTTGGGTCGACCTTGATTAAAGGTAGCAACAGTTAGTATCCTGGTATAATGAATAACGCCTGCGGATTAGTCAGTAGTGGATTTTTCCTCACCTCTTCGCTTCTCTCTTTACGGGCGTCCGTGATATAAAGGTTCTATACTGTGAGCCTTGTATTTCCTCGTTTGCATTCGTGGCTTAATGAGTTGGAGTTACTAGCAAATGCTTGTTGATTTAAGTAGAATTTTTCGCCACTCCAAAAGAGCGCTGTCGGATTCGGTCAGCTAGTGCGGTCTGATGCACGAGGTTGAAAAATCCAACATCCTCATGTGGAATTCTCTGCTGGGCTTCTTAGTCAACTTGTGCAAAACATTCGTCCGGACAACGGGGATTATGGAAAAGTTATTTACAGGCTATCCAGCGCGTGTCCACAAATAGTAGACGGTGAAGTAGAACTTCGTAATTGTTAGCTGCGAAGCAAATGATTCTTAACATTTGAACGGAGAGACAGACATAGTGCATTCGTCATGGCTGCACAATTTAGCAAGTCGGTTAGCTGTTCAAGCGTCCACGCGCCGTAGCAATATGACACGACAAATATCTCCCGTCACCAGGTAAGGCCTCACTCGCCGTTGACCGACACGAGCCGGTAGCTTTAAAGTTGTCAAGGCATGGATGCGGACGCACACCATTGATTTCAGGACTACCGATAAGCCCCTTTCTATCTGACAAATCGGATTTCAAGCCTGTTCAGTAAGTTGCCATCGGTCGGAGTCTGAGCCGTGCTACCTCTTATTATAGAAGGTCCAGTGCTGACTCCGTGAGGGCAAAAAGGACAGGAGTTTTAGGTCTGGGGGAGGATGCTCCTAGAAGCTGAGAAACCCCACCTAACAAGGCAGACGCCCTTTGCTCTAATCGCCCTAACGGGTGGACCAGGTCTCCGGAAATGTTAATCACGGTCTCCATGTGCTCACTTAAAGAAAAAATCATTTTTCAGGCAGGGGTCACGACGCAGTGTAACCCTCACGGTTTCCCACACATCCCTTGCCAATGCTCGTGGTTCATTCCCCATAAAACAAAAGTTACTGGCCTGGTCGTCTCCTTGATCTGGCTGCCCTTCTGGAGCCTCACGTTTATTCTCCATATTGAACTCATTATGCGTGTGTGCCAAATCTGGCAGAAGTTCTGTCATGCGATCCTGTGAGTTGCTCTCCACATCCCTTTTATATGCTGAATGTTACTTTATCCCATTTCTTTGGTCAAATCAATTTTGCACATCGGAATTCCGTCGTCTGAAGGGGCCCGTATTATTTAGGAAATTGGCAACGGGGGGCATCTGAAAGTCGTCGCTTGAGGGGGTCCTGCATCATTAAGGAAAGTGGCTACGCGGGGCCTTGCTATGCATTATACTGGTGTGTGGAGTGTTTGCTCGCTCGGCAGTCAATACTGCAGTGATTACTGACGATCTTCCAAGTACTGCGATGTGTCTATTTTGCCCAGTGTTCTCCGAAGTCGGATTGTCTGAAATGAGTACGCCTCAGATTTATGTACCAGTTCAAAGCTCTTTCGAACACTGGTATCGATATCAAAGTGATGCGCGGTAATTTGCATATTCTGTGAAGAGAGTTACAGGATTAGACACGATTCTATGACTATCTGCTCCTCAAGCGACATCATCTACTTACTAGCTGGCGCCACAGTCATACATCGTCGTCGAGCTCTTGACAGCTGGACAGAATATTGATGCAGTGCAGGCCACTTGTCTCGGGCGAGGGCCACGAACGCATGGACGTGGCTTACTCAGCAGCTTGAAGTTGGTCGGGACTGGGCAAGGCAAGTGTGTGTGCAGAGGGCTTCGGATCGATGGTCCTTAATTGGCAGACGCTGCGTCACACACATACACATGCATCGCGGATCCGCGTAACAAGGAATGCTTGTATTGGTAATAGGGAGCAACAAGCGCGCCGTCATGGACTCTGGACTGAAAAGCACGGCAGACATAAAGCGGCGGGAGGCGCTGCTGTGCGCCGAGGATTGATTCCCCAGTGTCGGCCTGGATCTCTCCAATGCACCAATCGCTGTACAGAGATGGTGCTGGGATCTGACAGAGGATCTGATTTGTCGCGGGGCTTACGTCTAAGCGTGTGATAATACCCCTCCCATGTACAGCAGTAATTATGGGATCTAGTGTGTAGGGTGCTTGCTCGCTCGGCAGTCAGAAGATGAGGATGCGATCACCGGAACAAGAACTTTATTTGCCTGACGTTTCGGATCCTTACTCGAATCCATCATCAGAGACATTAGCAGATAAAGGTGATTGTGGCACCAGGAGTGCAGTATTTATAGCACGTGGCTGCCGTGGGACCGCATGCGCACTGCAATTAACAGTTCTCGTAATCACAGCTGGGTCCGTAATTGATGCGGTGGTGGCTTGTCGGTCCGAGTCCGAGTCGTCAATTGCCGCGATTTCGTCATCCGTGCTGGATGCTAGTGTGACGATTGCTCGGCAAACTGGCTCACTGTCACCGTGATGATTGCTCGCCCGCGCCCTCCCCACGTGACTGAATCTCCTGCCCAGGGAAAATCGCAGTACGCTATAGGGTACCGCGAGGTCATTGTACTTGTTGATGGATTGCGGGCCTGAGAACCATGACTCGAGCAGCTCGCGGCTCACGCGTTTGTCACCCCTTGCGAGGATTTCGGCCTCTTGAAATTTGAAAATATGGTCGGGTCCCGTCGAGTGTGCCGCCACTTGAGAGTTAGCGTCTCCCCGCCTCACTGCTGCTGCGTGCTCGGCAAGTCGCGTACTGAGTAATCTCCCAGTTTCTCCGACATAATTGCTTTGTCCGCAACTACAACAGATCCGGTAAACGACTCCAGACGTTTCCTGCCGTGGCAGCGGGTCTTTTGGCCTCATTACTTGGCGCCTAATGGTTGCTTCCGGCCTGTGTGCAACCCCAACTCCAAGTGGAGTGAGAAGACGACTGACGGCTTCCGAGACGTTCTTCACGTACGGAAGAGCCCGCCAAAATTTGGGGCTAGTTAGATTTGGTCTCTGGTGTCCTTTTCGTATGCACTGGTTGACAAAGTTGCGCGGGTAGCTATTGGCTCTCATTACCCGTCGAAGATATTGTAATTCAGCAACCTTGTCTTCCATTTCACTGCAGTGCGTCTCAACGCGCCGGTATAGCGCCCTTACGCAACTGCGTTTGTGACTGATCGGGTGGTTGCTATTGAAGTTCAGTATTTGTGTCGTATTTGTCGCTTTCCTGAACACTTTGGTTTTTAGGCCACCACAATCTTTGCGGCAGACGAGGACATCCAGGAAGGCCAGGTGATTGTTTTCCTCCTCCTCCATCGTAAATTGGATGTCCGGGAAGACGGCGTTGAGTTGTTCTTTGA
The DNA here is from genome assembly GCA_902702965.1 of Spirometra erinaceieuropaei. Taxonomy (NCBI): domain Eukaryota; kingdom Metazoa; phylum Platyhelminthes; class Cestoda; order Diphyllobothriidea; family Diphyllobothriidae; genus Spirometra; species Spirometra erinaceieuropaei. The sequence continues at coordinate 1,160,740 of CACRXP010000159.1, forward strand.
AAGTCAGCAGCTGATCCCGTTCGATGACGACGAAGGTGTCATCCACATACTGAGCCCAAAATTTCGGCCTGTGGTGTCGGAAAACCAGCGACTCCAGCCGTTGTAGAATGATTACTGGCGATCTTCCAAGTACGGGTATGTGTCGACTTTGTTCAATGCGGCCGGATCTGACCCGAGGAGAGGCGAGAGCTCCGGCGCAGAAGTCTGATTGTCCGGAATTATTGCGCCTTAGAGATACATATGTACCACGGTAAACCACTTGCGCGGAAATTTGCCCATTCTGTGCAGACAATTACGGGATTAGACACGATTCTGTGTCTACCAGCTTCACAAGCGACATCATCCAACTAGTCCTCTGGCTTCGGTGGGCAGACTGACTGACTGGCGCTGCAGTCATATATCGCCGAGGTTTGGTTCTGCAGTCCCCTACGATTAACACCACATGTTTAGCTAAGAAAAATACTTTCAGCAGGTGCGATTACAGTTTCTTTTATTATATCACCTGTTTGCACCTTACTTACTATTTTAATTCAGCGATTGGCTGTGCCTCGGGGCGAGGGGAGTGCCCATACGCCAGCCTTGGAAACATCAGGTATCAGTTAACACGCGCTTCCGTGCGCGTGCTTCGAGCCCCACTTGTGCCCTCTTTACTATCTCAAACCATCCATTAGCTAAGTAGGCTTGTTAATGTCATTGTTCGGACGGTGTGGAACTTAGCTGGTTCCACCATAATGGCCATGCACAACGATACTTCGTGCACGGGTCCCCTAGTGGCCTTCCAGTTCCGATTGCGCCCTCCTTATGTTCTTAATCCAGTGAGTGGTTTAGTCGCGGCGGGCGTGTACACGTCACCTTCGGTTCACACGCGTTTCCCTGCGCGTGCTTCAACCTCTGTTTGCGCTCTTTTTTATTTCTTAATTCGGCGAGGTGGAAAGTTAGGTAGCTACGCATTGGGTATCAATCAAATGGGGCTGCAGGACCAAACCTCGCCCATATTTCATCGCTCAGCTCTTGACAGCCGGACATTCAGCATCACAGAAACTTGGTGCAGGGTAGGCCACTTGTCACGAGTGAGTACCACGAACGCTTGAAGTTGGCCGGGATTGAGCTAGGCAAATGTGTGCGGAGAGCTTCGAATTGATGGTCCTCCATCGACAAAAGCTGCGTCACAGATGACCGATCACATGAAATGTTGACCAAAATTCTGGAATGCGTTTCCGATTAGGAAGGATTATTCAAGTGGGGTTTTTATAATGATTATTCTGCGGCATAACTCTATAATATTTCGGGCTCGCCAGGATGCCGGCTTTTGAGAGCACTTCTATTTGACCTTCCGCAAAAACCAGACTCGGTAAAAAATTATTACTTAAGTAGCACGCATTTATCCTATTGATTTTCGATACTCATACAAATTCAAATATATTTTACAGAAAACATACACAAAGTATGCTTTCATTTGCTCCTTTGGTAGGACATCGCATTGTCTTCATATTTTATGCCCGAAGGAAGTGTATATTTAGGTTTTAAAAAGTTTCCAATTATGAGGTTTTTAAGACCGTGCGATGTCCATGCATGCAAGACTGCACATGTCCGTTTACTAATGCTCCTCATGAAATGTACAACACAGTTCGGATCCATTGCAAAATTTCATGAACTGTATTTGGTATCTTCGTAAAGGAATAGAGGAATGTATGATTTTCCTTCGCGGAAAGCATGAACCTTGTAGACTAAAAGTGGTGGACGATGATGCAATGGCAGATCAGGCTGAAAATTATTCGGGAATCGGGAAACTTTTTTAAAACCTAAATACACACTGTCTCCGGGCATAAAATATGAAGACAATGTAATTTCCTACCAAATGAGCAAAAGAAAGCATATTTTGTGCATGTTCTTTATAAAATATATTTGAATTTGAATTTAAAAGACCATTGAAAATCAATAGGAAAAATGCATGCTACATAAGTAATCGTTTTTTTACCGAACATGGTTTCTGCAGAAGGTCAATAAGTAGTGCATTCAAAAGCCGACATCCTGGCGAGTCCGAAATGTTATAGGGTTGTACTTCATGATAATCAGGATAACAATCTCACTTATGCAAGCCTTCCCAGTCGGAAACGCATTCCAGAATTTTGGCCAATATTTCATGAGATCGGGCACACACTGTACCTCACGGACCCCCGTAAAAAGGAATGCTTGTGGTAGCAATCGGGGACAACAAGCGCGCCGTCATGAACTCTGAACTGAAAAGCATGACAGACGCAAAGCGGAGAAAAAGACGTTTTGGACAAGTGGAGCTTGTGTACAAAAAGCAAGTGCTAACTGTTGCCAAAAGGCATGACAGAGCCGGGATTGGTGGAGGCGAAATGTAGCGGAGGAAATCACGACTCTGGTTTCGTTCTACGTCAAAGCGTACACGCTGGTAGCAGCAAATGACTAGCAAGTGCAACAGGAAACCGGTGCCAGGTTGATAGAACAATAAAATTTGCGGAAAGTGCCCACCACTGCCAGCCCCTTTCCCTAAAATACGATGTCCTTTGATTGATATTGGACTCTGGCCAATTGCCGCCCACCTGCTGCCTGATGGGTTACAGGACAAGACGGGACGATCAAATCTATCATGCTGGCGTCATGTACACGCGTGGGTGATTAACCTGAAGGCAGTTTGTGCAGTCTGTACAAACGAAAGTGGCTGCTTCGCCGGGAAATTGCTAATGGATTGTGCTTATGGCGGGTAGATGGGAAAGGACGGATATTCAGATGACGCAATAGGCAGCCCAGCATGAAAATTCGGCCGTCAGGAAAGACGTCGTCCACCGTGAACACCGGGGAGTGGGTGTAACACCGGCGACCTGCACGTGAATTGGTTCCCAGTGATAGGTATTTTATTGACATCTACCGCGCTCTCTCCTCTCGTAAGACGGTGTCAGTACGGCCGGAGGTAGGTTCGGGGCCAGTTGCGGACAAAGCTAAACAGCGCCAGACGCTAAGTAGTCGCCGCCGAATACATGAGGCTCTAATGCTGCTGGTTCGGACCCCAAGCCATTGGCAATTGCATTAAGTCCACGTTGAGGGTCGATTACAGTCCGACTCTCAGTCGTAGGAACCAATTTGTCCACCCAGATGGCCGCCATCCAAGCCCATCGTGATGGATTAACGAATCAGATCTATCCTAACGGTGAAGGCACAGACGTGCGCCGAAGACTGATTGCCCAGTGTCGGTCTCAGTCCTATTCCGTCTACAAATCATCAGTCGACTGTACGAAGATGTTAGTCTGCCGGTGTTGGGATCTGACGCAGCGTCTGTCTTGGCGTGAGACTTATGTCTAGCATGTCGTTGTACCCCCGTCATGCACGGCAGTAATTATGGTGTCGCGTGGGCTCCGCATTGCCTGATTAATTCGCGCCAGGAGCGAACTCGACCCCGCCTTAACTTATCGTGTTTACGGCAGCCAAATCCGTTGTAGGAGGCAGACATGAAGCATAGACCGCCAAAGTTAGAAGACGAAGGACGGAAATCGACTCGAATAGGTAATAAAAACATCGTCTAGAAGCCTATGAATGCACTGTCGTCAGTGTTCATCAGTGACAAGTTTCCGCGAGTCACCAGGCCACCTGCACACAAAAACAACCTTCACTTGGGTGCCCAATGAGAATTAGGATGCCCAGAAATCGGCCAACGAACGCAATTGGAGACGACGACTTCCACATTGAGACATGTGGGAAACTTCTGGCAGCTGAAGGCTGTTCGCCAGCGAATCGCAAATTGCAAGTTCGAACTCCACACGCTTTGGCAACATATTCACTTATACCCAGAATGGACATCCCTCGAAGAATAATCGGACTCCGCAACACTTACACATGCAAGTTTTACCCCAGCAAATGAGCTCGCACTGCCGAGGAAACAAATCACAGCAAAGTTGTACTGGATTTACGGAATGGCAGAAACTGTGATTAATAAGCGTCCCAGTCTTAAAGTGATAAAGCAGTCGGCAAAGCAGGCAATCCAATCCTGCCCGGATAATCGCGAGAAGAGGGGAAATCAGGCGCCAAATAAAATTTAGGAAAGCGATAAATGTATACTCTGGGGCTAAGATGACGCTAAATGTTCCGATAACATGGACGGCTACACTGCGGCCCCTTTTAAAACACCACTGTTTCTTCTTCCTTCGCCTTGTCTCCTGTCGCGTCTACCCCGACCTTCGTGGGGCTCTCCATCTCGGCCTCCTCGCTGATTGGCTCGCCCCTACAGCGGTCACAGAGGCGTGCAATCGCCAAGGTGAAGCCTAGGCAGAGCACCTGTTCGTCCTTGAGGAAGAAGCTGAGGATGAAGGCTGTGTGCATGGAAAAAAAGAAAACATCGTGAAGCAATGGGTTTTCGGCAGGTTCTTTATTAGATTCACGGCAGGCCAGTTTTCCATTTACTTTCAATGGCCTTAGAAGTTTAAATTAGTTTGTAGAAAACAAAATCAATCATATTCTTTCTTGTATTCATTTTGTAGCAAATAAAATGTCAGTTCAATGCTATATTTAATCAAACAGTGCGTCTGTGCTTTAAAAATTTAATTCCTTATTACTTATGACCACGATATGCCGTTACATTTTTGTCCAGATTTACCTGTCTAAATCTGTATATATTTCGTGTGTGGAAAGTCCCGCATTCCCCTATGCTATTATGAAGACACCCTACAGGACTTATACAATTTTGGCAATGAATATGTACTATGAGGTGTGCTTCACGATGACAAATACTACAACTCTACTTCAGTAATCCTTTCGAACCGGAAATATAAATAGGGAATTTCGGTTAGCATCCCATGAGATAGCACATCTACTGCAATCAATACTAAAAAATTCAAAACTCCCGTCTTGAAAGCTGGTGCCCTGATATGTTAGAAATCCCACAGAGAACGCTGGGGACGCGCTGATACACCACCTATTCCTCCCAAAACTGCGCCGTCAGACTGGTCTCAAATAAGCCAGACACACAGCGGGTACTCTTTCTCTCTCTGTCAACTGATAGGGCGACGAATCCGTGGTCCCGGGTAAAATTGTAAGACCTAGTGCTGAATGATCAAAAGGGCCCAGATTCGGATATCAGGCTGTCTGAGTCCGGGGTTTGTGTGCGGTGAACTGACTACATGTAAGAATCTAGAAATGGGCATCCTAGTTTACCTTGTCTGATCGGTTCCTCCTTACATATCTTCGTATTCCCGTTAAAAATGTGTCTCTTGAGGACTTTTTCGCAAGTATCAACTGTGGCTTTGACCTTTCTTTGAACAGTCACTAGAAACCGCACCCAGACGTTGACACTCCCTCGTTCCCTGGCTTCGAGGTCCTATATGAGACATACAGAAAAGAATCACGACGAGTCAAGTGACTTGGCGTGGGCCTGAGGTGGGGCGCGCCTTAGCGTCGCGTCCCCGGGGACAACTCAGTACTTTTTTAAAAATATGCTTACGATAGAAATAGGACAGCAAAAAGAGCGGCGAGTCGAATCTGTTATAGGTGGGTAATCTCATGAAATGTTAGCCGAATGCACGACTGCTGTCTGACAGTGGTTAGATGCACGGTTGGACTGGCCTATGGCGATCTCAACCCACCACACCCCTCCTACACACTGATACCTGTTGCGCTTACCCAAAAGAGAATAACATTATTCAAGTTTGGCTAAATCTGCGTTGCACACCTAGACGGAATCTTCCACCCCATGTCGGGAAACGCGGGCCTGCGAGTACTTGTATACTACTCCTTTTGAACAAATAATAGGAGGTCAGTATGATGTAGGAGAAAGAATGCCTAAATAAACGAAAGGCCGAATCAGCAGTGGAGAATCCAATGAATTCTGTCATGCATTCCTGTTTCAGATTCTCCATCTCCTACCGAAATCTTCCACGCCATGTCAGACAGCGCGGGCCTCGGAGTGTTCGAATACTACTGCTTTTAGAAAATACTAAACTAGATCATCATAGGGGGCCAGTATGATATAGGAGAAAGAGCACCCAAATAAGCAAAATGGCTGGATGAACGGCGGTGGTTCCAAAAAATTCTGCTGCGTATCTCTGTTTCAGATTCTAATATAATATTCTCCCACTCCTACCGAAGCGTGCTTCAGTACAAAGAAACCGGGAAATATTTGGTGATAGGTGTCCAAAGTTTATCTGAAAGCAATATCTTATTTGTAGGAATTTGAAGGAATTTATCGGAGAGCAAAATGCGCGGCCACAAAGCGTTCACACAGGAGGTGGTCTAACGATTATGGTAAGTCCATCCAATCCCTGAAGTCCCACCACTCACGCGAGTCTACATTCCGTGCGAGCACCGGGTGAATCGCTGCCAAAAACAGCTTTACATAAACAGGTCGTTGGTCTTGCCAATAAATGCGCCCAAAGGAAGAGCGTTTATGGCAGTTGTATTCCAGCCGCGCTCCCACACAGCTTGGCCCACCTATGCGTGGTGCAGCAAACGAGTGCAGACTCGGTAATAATTTGGGGAACGCGAGTAAACCTCACCCCGCTCCAAGTAAAGAATGTGCGGTCTGCTGCGCCCCACCAAAATAAGACGATTTTCTTCTTCATGCATGCTGCCGGCTGTCTGGATTTGGTAGCCGTCCAGTTGGGACATAACCCATTATGCAGTAAGTGACCCATCTCATGAAATGTTGGCTGAACTTCTGAAATGTGTTTTCGATTAGGAAGGATTACTTGGTTGCGGTTGTAATACTGATTATCATAAAGCATACTCTTATAACATTTTAGACTCGGCAGGATATCGGCTTTAAAAGGCACGTTTTTTCAATCTCCTGTAGAAAGCATGCTCGGTAAAAGAATGACTACTTAAGTAGCATGCAATTTTCCCATTGATTTTCGATGCTCTTGGAAATTCAAATATATTTTATAGAAACCACAAACGAAAATGCGCCTTCTTTTAGTCAATCAATAGAGAATCACGTCTTCTTTATATTTTATACTTAAGAAAGCAGTATAATTAGGTTTTAAAAAAGTTTTCTAATTGTCGAAGAATTTGGAGCCTGAAAATTCGTTGCATTATCGCTTAGTGATTTCACTCTACAAGGTGCATTCGTTCCTCGCAAAGAAAATCACATATTTTTCTATGCCATTAAAGAGATATCATACAGAGTCCAAAAAATTTTGCAATGCATGCGGACCATGTTGTACATTCCATGGGGAGCAGTGGTAAACGGACAGGTATGTGAATGGACATTTCGCGGTCTTAAAAAGTCTCACAATTAGAAACTTTTTAAAAACCTAATTACATTCCTTCCTTAAGTATAAAATGTAAAGAAGACGTGATTCTCTATTGATCGACTAAAAGAAAGCGTATTTTTGTTTATGGGTTCTATAAAATATATTTGAATTTCCAAGACCATAGAAAATCAATGGGAAAATGCATGCTACTTAAGTAGCCATTTTTAAAGCACGCTTTCTACAGGAGATTAAAAAGAAGTGCATTTAAAAGCCGACATCCTGCCGAGTCTAAAATGTTATAAGAGTATGCCTTATGATAGTCAGTATTGCAACCGCGACCAAGTAGTTCTTCCTAATCGAAAACGCATTTCAGAATTTCAGCCAACATTTCACGAGATCGGTCATGCATTGCAGGTCAGGTTAGCAGTCTTTCGAATTCGGACGCCCACCCACTCAGAAAAATTGTCAGTGCGTGGGTGATGAGCTCTGAAGTCCAATCAGGCGCACGATTTAGCCTTCCGTACCAGCACCGGCTGAATCGTTGCCAAAAACAGTCTCATATTATTGCTGCCTGCCCCAAAATAGGCATAACTTTGATAGTAACAATAAATGCGTCAACAGTAAGGGCTTTTGAGGCGGTTGAATTCCAGCTGCGTTCCAGCACGCCCACACATCTTCTGCGTGGTGCGGCAAAATGGGCAACCGGCTATCAAATTTCCTTGTTAGCAGCATAGTGAGAAGAGGGAAAGATGATACTAGAGGCATTCGAATTGTGAGAAGACATTTGACGGTTTGGCCGTCGTTTTCGACGATTTAGTAGGAGCGGGGTCGATGACTCGAACTTTGGTTAGTTCATAGTAATAGTAGTCTTCTTCTGCACCTACCACACTTTGTCATGCTTCCGGGCCATGCCGCGGAGATGCAGGTGGCTGGCATGGCAGAAAAACGCATCCAGGAGTACCATTACATCCTTTTGATCCAAGATGCGCAGTTGACCAGAATTTTACACAACACGAAAAAATAATGAAGTGACGGGTACTCGGATCTCAACTGGCGCGGCGCGGACCTGCACGAGGGCGTCCGCCACACTGTTGGCATTTGTTACGGGTGCGCATTCACACCAACGTCTGTAGAACTCCGATCTGTCCAGCTCTTTGGGCCAGCGCATCAGTTACGACGACATTACGCCCAACCATCAGCCTTACCCACGACTATATGCGACGATGTGTTTCAGTGGCAATCCGAAACGTCAGGTGAGTAGACTTCTTGCTCCATCCATTGCGCCTCCTTCCTCAAAAGCCAGAATGTACCCCGACCAATAAAAACCGTTAGGTAGTTTTTGTTAACCATCCGGCAAGATGTAGTTATGTGGCCTCACCTGAACTGAACAAACCCCAGCCATCTGTAATACGGTACCGGTGGTAATAGGGGTTTTTAAAGGTGGGGCCAGGGAACGCACAGGCGACGAGGCTAAGTAGTTTTATCCAAAATAAAAACTACTGGGAATGCGCGGTTGTACTTTGAGTAGTTGAGAAACAGTTGCCCTAAACCCTAACCCTACCTCTAATCCTAACCTTAAATTGTAACACCTATCACTAACCCCCAACCCAACCCCAACACATCTTGGCCCAATTATGCGTGCAAACTCGGTAATAAGTTGGGGAATGCAAGCAAAACTCACCTGACAATCAAATTGCCTTGCTAGAGGCATAGGGTGGAGAGGGAAATATGATACTAGAGGCCTTCGCCCTGAGAAAAGTCATGTGACGGTTCGACTGTGGTTTCCGACGATTTTAAGCCTGGTATTCGCAGGAGCTCGGGGACAGAAACGGCGCCTTGAGCGTGGAATAGCTAATAGTGATAATGGATTTGCAGTGCTCCCACGGAAAGTAGAACCACGTGAGTGGTGAGACTTCAGGGCTCACCACGTCGAAGAACTTGAATGGACTGACCATAATCGCTAGACCGCCTCTTGCGCGAACGCCTTGTGGCCACGAATCCAGACGTACCATTACACCCGCTGATCCAAGATGCGCAGTTAACCAGAAATTTTGCGAAAAATTATAAAGTGGCGCTGCACGCGCATGCACAAGGGCGTCCCGCCACATTGTTACGGGTGCGCGTTCACACCAACGTCTGTCGAACCCCGATATGCCCAGATCTTTGGCCCAGCGCATCAGTTGCGACGACATTATGCGCACCCAGCAGCCTTATCTATGACTATATGCAATGCTGTGTTTCAGTGGCAATCCGGGACGTCAGGTGAATAGACTTCTTGCTTCCTCCATTGCGCCTCCTTCTTCACAAGCCAGAATGTACCCCGATCAATAAAAACCGTTAGGTAGTTTTTGTTAACCATCCGGTAAGATGCGGTTATGTAGCCACATCTGAAGTGAAGAAACCCCAGCCACCTGTACTACGGGACCGGTGGTAAGAAAGGTTTTTACAGGTGGAGCCAGGAAACGCACAGACGACGAGGTCAAGTAGTTGTATCCAAAGTAAAAGCCATTGTGAGTATTTGAGAAACAGTTGTCCTAAACCCTAACCCTACCTCTAATCCTAACCCTTAACCGTAACATCTATCACTAACCCTCAACCCAACCCCAACACATCTTGGCCCACTTATTCGTGGAAACTCGGTAATAAGTTGGGGAATGCAAGCAAACCTCACCTGACAATCAAATTGCCTTGCTAGAGGTATAGGGTGGAGAGGGAAATATGATACTAGAGACCTTCGCACCGAGAGAAGGCATGTGACGGTTCGACTGTTTTTTTTTCCGACGATTTAAAGCCTGGTCTTCACAGGAGCTTGGAGACATGAACGGCGACTTAAGCGTGAGATATTTCATAGAGATAATTGTCTTGCACTGCTCCCACCTCACTCTCTCACGTTTCCCAGCCAGGCCTGTTGTCATGACATAGCCAAGAAGACCGAAGACGGGACAGAGTGCAACTGGTTGGCACAGCGAACAGCCGCACCTAGGCGTACCACTACATCCTCTGGTCCAAAACGTACGGCTGA
>CACRXP010000160.1:0-14975 GCA_902702965.1 Spirometra erinaceieuropaei
ACTTCTGGATACCTCAAGAAACTTAGTAATTGATCTTCCGTGCACACTGTGAGATTTGTTCGCTTTTGCACACTTTCTTCGTGTGATAGAACACATTTGGCATGCATTATTGATAGTGATTGAAATTCTAGCATGCATTTTCAAATTCCCTGGAGGCGTTTTCATGAGAAGCAGGGACAGATCACAAAATGCGAGTCCAGTCATGCTATCTTCGAAGACTGTGTTGCTTCCACTTGCTAATTTATCTTGGCCATTTTAAATCTGCAACATTCCTACTTTAAAGTAGCATGAAAAACCATTTCCTTATCGGTGATAGAATTCTTATTGGACGAGCGTTTGTATTGCATGAAGTCAAAATATCCCCATTTAGCAGCATAAGGTCACCAGAATGTCGTTAACGCAAATAATCCTTTGGGTCCACTAACGAAAATTTTAGTTTGGTACACTTTCTGTGTACTGCTGTTGCTTTTGGGCCAAGCACGGGGAACATATTTTATCTTATTTTTATTTAACTTCATAAATGTTTGATCCTCTGACCAATTAAAAAGTTATCATCAGTATAAACGTTAGTGCTTTGAGAGAAAGAGCATTTCAAACTTTCAACTATAACATTGCTTCCGGTCACAATCTTCACTTAAAACAACGAGACCCTCCATTGTAGTGCGATCGATAGAAGCAGCAGTTTAACACCAAAAGCGAAAATGAAACTCTCAAGCATGGGACACCCACCACGGACTCTCCTTCAACAGCACCCACAATGAGATATTTGCTCATGTTTATATTAAACTCCTGAATGCGGAACTAGACAGGTCAAAGCTCCTGAAAAAGGATGAAATGCAAATGTAGACCCAACAACTGTATGAAATAACAACCAAAACACACTCCAAATTTGTCGATCTAACGAATGCTGTCAGCTTCATGCACCAGGGGATTTCTCAAAAAGCATCCTTGAATCCACATGTCACAGACAACTTACTCAAATGGGCAGACAACTGAACAAAGAATGATTGTGGGCATCACTGAGGACGAATCAATACTATGAAGAGAACCCGAATTTACAAATTTGGAATACAACAGATCTACTCAGTAAATAAGTTCTCCACTATCAGATTTAGCCATGATAGAATGGCCGCTTATCAGGCTACTCGGATAGCGCATCACCAAGCGACCATTCTGTGCCGCCTTCTCCAGGGGTATTAGCATGCAAAATGGGCGAAGGAGAAGGTGCCAGGACATATCGTAAACGCCACCTGATCGCACAAACAACAACAAGGGCAATATCAACATGCCTAACATATTTGGCCTAAACATTGGCGCAACGGCCAGTGTGGTCAAGATCAGGCAACAGACTTGTCAAATGTAAATTCCTCGAGCAAGCTGTACAATGGGCAACTGCTGATAAAATTGCAGGGTTCGGATCGACCCCGTTTGGCTCCATCCTATCCCTTAAAATGTTGGCATGATCACCCACCTGCACGGCATGAAAAAATAGGACGAAACTGACAACACCGTCACTTCTGCCCGCAGTCGAACATCCTGTTCCGACTTCGGCCATTCCCTTCTGGACATATTTGTAGTCCCCGTAAAAGGAATACTGGCAGGACAAAGAAACAAACCTCTGTTGTTTAGGCAAAGTACTAACAGGATCCCAGTGCAAGGTCACATTCAAAACACATATGCAGTTAGTTGCTCACTCATGAATCCATTATAAGTCGACTAGAGAACCAGTCAGGGAATGTCCACACAGCGTCCATCGTGCTCATCCTACCTCCAACACTAGTTGAACTAATATCGAAGTTGCATTGTCTCTTTAGCCGTATGTGCCTGCCCAATAAGTTAGAACAAATACCACATAACAAACACATTGTTTCAATTTACCAACAAACTGGTGTCGGACGAATCGTCAAACGCGAATGTGTACCACCGTCACTGATGTTTCGTCGAAATTCCGGCTTCTTGTGGTCTATGTGATCTGGCACAGTAGCAGATGTGGGGCTCACGTTTAAATGTGCGTTCATGCAAGGTTATTCGTAGCATTTAATCTTGTCACCAGTCTCCTAGACGCAAGGTTGACGCCGATGTGGTGGAGAGAAAATACATTTGGGACGATCCTACCTAGTTAGTCCCTTGTGTCAGACAACCAATTCGCTAGGGCTGACCTATTTCGACGGCACTACTCGATCTTAATCGCGAGTGGCGCTTATGACAATGCGTCAGCCTTGAGCGAAAGGGGACCCGTTCACAAAGGCGATTTTCGCATGGCGTTTATGTGCACTGCATGCGTAAGCCGTTCGGACGAGCTACTTAGCTTCGACTTTCATTTTGGCCGCGTCTACCTCCGGGCGTTTGGAGCTCTTCTTCCCTCTATGAACACGGCAATTTTAGGGAAGTAGCGTAGTTCACAAAAACAAACTTCAGCTTTCTGCTCAAAGAAGCTTTCCTTCTGTTCTTTCGTCCGACATTGAATACCCTAACTCCGTATTCGACAGTGATAGTTTAAGTCGATTTGAACCAAGTTACAGTGCTATTCTGAACCTTTCTCTAACAGGATTTCTCTCTTGTAAATATTATGTGTGACTTGCTAAATAACTTGTTACGTAACCTCAATACTCACGCTTGCGCTCGAGCCATACTCGATCATTTCTCAGGCATCGCATCATACAAGCTGCAATCGGAAAAATGTAAAGGCCAATGCGGGCGTTGTTGGCCGCCGTCCACTGACTGTAGGATAAAGCACACTAACCTCGGAAGCGAAATGTTTCCTCAGAATGAAAAACAATTCTGTCAGAACAATCGCCTAATGATTTGAGTGCGGGTAATGTTGAACGAAACAGCGTGAAAGGTCGAGCATAGATGTAAAAAAGATGCGCGCGTGTGCTCCAATATCACTCACAACGAGAAGACAAAGGAGGGTGTCGGTCTTCGCAAGGCGCGGATGCCACCTGTCTAATTTTGCAAATTCCAATGGCAGCATCATTCAGCGGGAGATATGAAAGTGCCAGAGATAATAGGGAAAAACCACCATACTTTTATTCTTACCCTCAAGTAAATTGAGGGGGTAATAATCTTGCGTGTTTCTACGCAGGTCTTGAGGAAAATCGGTAAAGTCCCGTCTTCCGGTGGGACCTGGCAGCGCCAGTGACTAAAGCGTTGGCTGTACTATAGCCTTCCTCTTACTGTCGTGGGTTCGAAGCACACCGAGTCGCCGACTTTTTCACAGATGAGGCAATATGAATTATTCAAAATCTGCCAAATCATCTATGAAGTAGAGTCCGATTTCTAATGAGTGCCTGCCTCTAGCATGCGACACTGTAGAAGGCGAATCTTGTTCGTAGTTAGAAACTGGAGATTTAACGAGTCATCACACCAATTTAATACAAATATCAACATTTCTAAACCACGTCTGAGAATAATCTTACCGTCTCCATATTAAGTTCTAATAAGCGAGCACCCAGTGTTTACTGATGGAAAATCGCGTGTTATCTGTAAATGGCAAAATGACCAGAAGAAAAAGTTCTCGAAATTACTATCAACAAAGACTAACGGTAGGAGGCGTTACCCAGGAGACCATCTAATGCGCCGTGCAAAATGACAGTACGTCAACTAGGAGCTGTAATCTTCAATGTAATTCCCTAGACAAATTTCGGAATGTGGTGGGCACTCCCAGTCAGGAAATGCTGAAAATGCATTATTCTGTTCATTTCCACTTCGCTCAGTTTTACTGTTAAACTGCAAAAATTTGCCTGCTGTGGAAATTCGTAAACCTGAAATGTAAAGATTAATAAAACCGACTGTTGCTAAAATTAGCTTTGATCCTGCCGACCCGGATGAGTACGGATTATCTTTTATTATCAGGCCAGTCCTCTATCTAGCAAAAAAGGATTACGAAACGAGTTTTGCCTCCCCTGCTTCATACTGATAGGACATTGTTTGAAAGATCCCCAGATGTACTTATATTCCGCTCGTAATTTATACTTAAGTACAAACTGTTGCCAGATTTTCATTTGTGCAAGCAGTTAACGGCATGTGTTTTAACCTTCAAAATTAAAGATTCTTAGTTAATTTTGCAACCATAATTATTGTCTGGATTAAAGTTTTGCTATGAAAGCTAGTAACTCTGCAATGGAAACTCAAAACCTTTCAACTAAATTATATTGGGGCAGCATTTTAATATTTAGATCGAGGTAGCTTGGATTATGTCCAGTGCATTTACGGATCTTGACTGCTGTTTAGATTGCGCTTGTCTTGATTGTTTACCTAAAAAGCCAATTATTAAGTATGGTCTTTGAAAAGACCGTCACATAAATTTCCGTAAATCATCTGTCCTTGCATAGAAATGACACCAGATATAGGTCGCAATGGTAATTCTAAAGATTTACAACCCAACTTACACATCCGATGGAGAAGACTTTTTATTTAATGACCTCTCGAGAGAAACTGCCAATAGTACATGCCAGAATATCGGTCGCATGGGATTTGTGCGGATTTAAGGATAAGGACTTTTCTGTCAAGGCAACCAAATGACTATATTTTACTACAGTTAGCTCACGGCAGATGAGAATATGGTCAAAAAGTCGCCATTCCCAATCATCCGACCAAAAGCAATAACCTAATCAGTGTTGCTCTCATGGGTTAAGTGCTGATAAAAAGTTAGCGAGCAAAACCATCCCACAAGAATTCTACAGGGCAGGAGAACAATGCAGCATTTTTTCGAAGAGACGAAATCGTAACTCAGTGTGTAAATTTGTTTTCCTATTTTTTGTGGATTGTCCAGGCAGGGTGCAATGGCCAGTGTACAAATAAACATCAGCTCCCTTGTTGTTGTCTGTGTAATTTTAAAAAAAGTCTTGTCTGACAGGAAACATATGGCTACAAGAAAGTCAGTGCCATTTCAGGCAAATGTGTCTACTGCTTTATATCGAAGATATAAGTGTTTGACATTATGAAAAAATAACAGTGGACCAGGGGGTGACGATCGTCGATGAAAACAGACAACTAGAGTTGGAGATGGATGTTTCAAGACGTCCGCACTGAAGTCTTTGTGTCACCGTCTTATACCTTACGTTATGACGCTCTTGCGCCAGGCCTGTGTTGGTCACAAGGTCGCAATAAAGTCCGGTTGTCTCTCCTTGCTTAGCCATGGCGACAGATCACATCTCCACTTGATCTGCCTTATTCTTGTCTATGAAATTGGAGAGCTACTAATACGGTACCCGCGAGCCCTTCTTCAGGTCATTTCAGTGCATATAGCTGCAAAACGTCAACGGCACGTTAGACAGATATTTGTTGCTCTTCTAATGGCGCAAATAATAAGTAATACGACTTGTTATTCCTCATGGATGTCGCAATCATTTGGGTAATTAATCCCCTCAAATTGTGTTAAAGGCGAACTTTTGCTCTAACCAAATGCCATTCAGCTTCATCTTGCCGATTTCCTCAAACGAGAGACAATTTATAAACCCATCTTCGTGCTCTGTCAGATGCAGTTTGACCATACAATGCACCCCGTTTAAGTCGCCGTTCTGAGAAACCAAGCCATGTAATCATGCTGATAGGACTCCTAGTGTTTCTCTGTATTTTTTGAGACTTTTACAGCGAGAAGGTGGACGGTGTCCGTCAGAATCTGAACAAATCTATCTTGATACAGGTAGAGCCAGTAACACGGCCGTGGATATGGACCTCAAAGGAAGTTTCCCGGCAGAATGCGCACTTAAATTGGGAGATTAATTACGATACGCTCAGTTACATTATCTGTTCCAGAAACCAATAATATCTTGTAAAATATGAAGATATATATAAGTTCTAAACAGTACGAGATAAAAATAATTGTAATCCAGAGGGCAAAGACCGTCGATGGAGTCAAACCACCTGAAAGAGGGACGGATGCTTCGCACTGATGATGGTGTGACACCGTCTCACATCGTTAGCTATGGAACTCTTGCGTTAGGTATGTGTGGGTCCATCTCTATGGGTGGTCACGAGGTCCGGATAAAGACCACTTCTTCTTGCGTTACACACTAGAGACTTAAAGCACCTCTCACTTAGTCACTGTGGCAGGTCATATCTCCACTTGATCTTACTTATTCTTACCTATCAAATACGCTAAGAAATTGGAGAGTTACTAATGCACATTCTGCGAACCTTTCTTTGGCCATTTTAGTGCATGTGGTACTCCCCTACTCAAGAGCTATTCATACGTGGCCTGAGGGGCTGGCAAATACAGTAATGGGTTTTCACCGGCGTAAATGGTTTCTCTTCTAATCCGGCTTCTTAAAAGTTCTCGAGTAAGCTAAGTTTAGAGGTTATTTTAGCTGATTCGCTTTTCGTTCTGAAGAACAGCATATTTGATCTTGGCTCTGAAGGGGAGACGAAATGTATGTCATATTTGCAGCTGATCGCAGCAATAGCCCCTGTGGCTAAAGACTGTTTTGAGGCGGAGTACAAATAAGGCGGCCGATGCTGCGAATGCAACTTTTGGCATGATCGGATTCACGTAAGAAAACATTACCTGGACTGTTGTTGGTCTAGTCGAACTTAACGTCCCATTCGTTATGGGTGGCAAAGAAGCAAATCATTTTCTTAAGACTTTGGCACGAAGCGATAAAGGCACTATAAGTCACATCCGTCAAGAAAGAGGCAGACGTACCATCATCCGTGTTGGATGACGGCGTAACAGTTACTCATCAGTTTGGCTCACGTTCACTAAGGTTTTTGCTTGTCCGCGCCATCTCCACGTGAGTGATCTCCCTGCGCAGGGAACGTCCCCGCACAAAATATGATAACAGGAGATGATCGCACTTGTTAATGGACTGCAAGCACGAGAACCATGACTTGAGCTGTAGACGGCTCGTGTAATTGTCACTTCTTGTGAGGATATCGGCATCCTGAAACTTGAAAAATGACCGAAAACCGTCGAATGAACCACAACCTAAGAGCAAGCATCATTCCTCCTCACTGCTACTCAATGCTCGGCCATTTGCGTTTGCAGTAATTTCACAGAGCTTCCAAAGTAAGTGGTTCTTTCGAAATTGCAACAGACGTTTCTGACCGTAGGAGTGGATCTTTTGATTTCACAATCTGCCGGCTGTCGGTTGTTTCTGGCTTGGGTGCGGCTCCAACTCCAAGTAGAGTGAGAAGACGTCAGACGGCTTCTGTTCAGTGATCGTATCTTTTTGTAACTGCCTCCTGGAGCTCGCCTGCTCGCTTCCACCGACTTTGTTGATTTTCGGAATTTCGAAACCTGCATTGTGACGGCACGCAGTGTCAAGGGCTTTGTGTATAGAATTCACGTCTTTGCACGTCGATCACTTCGAAGTAGTTTAAGTCGTTCCTAGTTCAACATTCGTATTGCTCGTCCTTTCTGAAAATGTCCCCTCAAACTTCGCTCGATTATTTTCCCCATATGCGTCTGGATTCCCTGATTACTTCCGCAAGGTTCATCTTTCGCCTTCCTCAGTTAACTGCGTCTTTTTCCGAGTTTCTCTGATTGCGCACCACATTCCCCTTGATTTCCCTAATACATGCTTTTGATAAAGGGTATCGCTGTGCTCTATTAAATTTCAACTGTACGTGCTCCCTGCCGGGCTCAACACGATTAACTGAAGAGTATGATTCAAAGTAAATATAAGCGTATATTTAAAGTACTGCGTATCTCTAATGTCTGCTCACGGGGGTTGGTGGTCCTTTTACTTAGCTGACCTTGCGCTAAATCCCAAAGCATACCTATTCCCACGCCGCAAATCTAACCTACTCGGGAATTTAACACAAGGCTATCTTCAACACAGGAAGTACCTATTCCTATGAACTAGACTTCCAATTCCTGTATACAAATTGCAAATTCCCTAGTAGTTTTTTGAGCCTGTGCATTACAGACTGGAAAGCAATTGCAGTCAGGGCACAGCCGGTATCGGGTGCTTTTACATGAATTATTTAAAAGATATGAATGCGCTGCGAATGGGGGACCAACAATCTACGTCAGTATGAAAGCAAAGCGGGGTGTGACTTGCGCGCGGACAAGCCTAGCATTCAGCATCCATAAAGTAGCGAATGATCTGAATGTCTGCTTTGGTTTGTCGGAGTATGGTAAGTAGTACAATAATCAGCCGGAAGACACCAACATTTCACGTTGGGCAGTAAAGGCGGTAATCGATCAAACAACCTTGTTCCTAAATTACTGACAACACTGCCAGCCCCAATAAAGCTCTTCATCTATATCTGAACATAGCATGTTTCGTCGATCTTATTGGACAAAATGTATATGGAGACATATCGCTCGAATTGTTAGACAAATCGAATCCAATCACAACTACAGTACGTTAGAGTAAAATGCACTTCTGCATCCTGCAAAAGATAGAGGTTTCGTTGGCAGTTTTCATCAACCTCAATTATTAGGCTGGCTCGCCTGGTGTAATTTACCCCCGCGATGGTTGCTTTCATCCGGTGATAACAGAAACCTGTCACGCATATGCCGGGAACCTTCTGTATCATTCACGCAGTTCAGGGGCCCCTTAAAATAAAATCGGAAAGTAGGTCATGGTTTTTAATCCAAATAGATGAAAAACGACAAATGAAGCACCCCAGCAGTTTGTCTCCATTCCGCAGAGTCCCATCATGACTAAAAGAGACATGTAGGTTTAAGTTGGTTTAACTAATTTTCGTCAACTGGAAGTGTTTGAAGTGCTCGGAGGGCGCAGTGTTGTCTTGCTACTGAAACCTACATAGTCCCGAAGGCTTTTGAAATAATTTCCTCCAGGACTATTAACAAACACTGCAATGGATCTACTTCGCGGATATTTTTGAAATGTAGCTCAAAGCTTCCTCCCGCAGTACATTTCACATCTCTGTTATGTTCACGTCACAAGCACCTGGCTTAATAGCTGCTTTGCGATGCAAATGCTGTAGATTAATGAAGTGTTTTATCTCTCGCGTGACCGACTGCTGTGCGGGTGGAGTAGTTTTGCGTTTCTTCTCAGAAAATTGTCCTCTAGGTGACTGGGAACGTGCTCTTGAGTAATTATACTCCATGTTATTTTTCCTCACCCATCTGTCAAAATTGGAATTTAAGCAGGCAGTAAACGCCAAGGTAAAGAAACGTCTCCCGGTGTTATTGCATTCTGAAGGTCGTTTTATGTTGTTGGCGTCTTGACGAGTCTAGTAGGAGTCCATATTTAGTAAAGTTCCTTAGGAACACTGAAATTACTGTTAGCCTTGAACAATTTGGCAGTTCTGGGCTCGCTCTTTTCTCCTCTAATCATGGTGTTCCACTGAAAAGGTCAAGAACAATTCATGTAGAAAAAGAAAGCGTCTGAACACACTGCTTGAGATAAATTTAGGTTTGTAGGAACATCGAAAAGCAGTGCAAAATAGCATGAGATATAAAATGTGTTTCCCGCTGACGGGGTTTTAGCAGGCGGTCAGAAGGGCAAGCATTTAAAAGCTGGCATGCCGACGTCATTATAACACCTTGGGATTGTACTAAGTGATAGTCAGTTTTGCAAGCTTACCTAACCAAACTGACGTTTTAGAGTTTTAGTTAATTTTTCATGAGAACCTCTCCTACTGCAGATGTTTTGCATCAAAGAAAATATACTCAGTGTTGTCTTACCTCTTGCAGAGTGCCGCAACTACGTAGTGACGGTCCTAAAAAGATGACGAGCACCAACGACAAGAGAAAACACTCACATTATACGTCATAAGATAGGAATACCCTAGTTAGTGAGGCCTGAGACATTAGATGGAGATCATAAATGAGAACAGAGGGGATGGAAAAGATAGGGTATTACCAGATAAACAGGTGTGATTGGAGTAGCAACTTATGTATCTGAATGGCATGGTGCGCAAGTCTCGTTTTTCGTTTGCGAAAGACAGCTGAAGAAAGTAGCGTGTAAGCGAACGATCATGTGCAATGTCAACAAGATGACCAAAGCCTGATAACCATTCGAACAGAGCTCTATTTATTTGACAGAAGACGACTTCCAACTTTTATAGTATAAGTATGAATCATCGTTAGAGAGCACGGGTTCAAACTGAAGGCAGTATGCTAGCTGAGAAATGTACCATCTGTAGAACTACTGTGCTTCTGGGCAGCATAGAGAACGGAAGCCACGGAAGACGCATGAAGAAGTAGGACAGATTACGCCTGAGTTGCTGGGGTCAGCTTTAGAATTCCAGAACAGCGTCAGAGTAATGCGTCCTCTATGTTCTGTAGAAGGGCAAACTATACGACTCGTACGACGCCTTAGTTTATATTCATGAAGGTTACGGAACGGTCAAAGGGCCAGGATGAACCGGAGTCAGATGTTACAGTCTTCTTGGCGTGAAGGAATTTCTAGAAGAATGCCAGTCAGAGGGTCCCTTGGATTCGCATACTGGGGCAAATGAAAAAGGCAAAGCATCTGCAAGCTGGGAGAGACTGGATTATGGCGGCGCTGAAGGACACTGTCCGGCCCAGTAAAAACACTACTTCAGACAGCTTGAAGGTATTTACAAGCTCGAGTACTGGCATACGAGGCCGCACCTTGGGGCATAGACGGTTTTGGCAGAATTTTTACGGTGTCCACATAAATCAGCATTCATGGATTTAGTGACAGCGTTAATAAAGGAGTATATTTCAAAGAGTTTAAGGAAGGTTTTGCAAACAAAGTCGGATGGTTCTGATGTAAAGTCATATTCCAAATATTATCCTGTCCGTGCGGCGTAGACTAGTCCTATACAAAAACCATATAAAAAACACGTCGGCGTCGGATTAGAAAGAACGACGTTTCTCACAACAAAGTAGGAGAAACATATCGATTCGCCATGAAAAGTACTACATTTAAGATACGGGAGTCCTGAGGGTTTTTTTATCATGATGATTTGCACATGTTACATGACTCACCTTACTGGTAGCACAGATACTAGCCAAAAGCCCAGACATGTATTTCGCCGATATTTGGTTAATGTGTGAAATAACCAGGAAGGGATTGGCAAATCAACGGCTCCGAGAGACTCCTTGTATGTTGTCAGACACACCGGTTTTCAAATTTCAGCCTTATAACCCCCCCCCCTCTCAGAAATTAATGCACTGAATTGGAGCAATTAATTTATGTCATCTAAGAGACTGACCGCAATAAGCTTCATATCCAATGACTTCCCCTAATTTAGCGCATTAATTTTTGAGGTAATTAAAAAACCGAAATTTCAAAACATTGTGGCTTGCTTATTGTGAAATATAAGAGAAGGAGCAAACAATTGCGACACTATTACTCATCGGAGGGTGAAGTAAAGGCACCGCCTCGATTATCTTTTAGATATTTTGCATCTTTTCAAAAGAGGCAAATACTGCTCAATAGGATTAACTGGGAGTCTGGGTCCGCGCGCCATTATGCCTCCTGACATCGAACACTTCAGACTTCATATGCCAATTTTATGACAGCAGGTAGTCACTTAATGAACATAGGCCGACAGCCTATCAGCAATATGTCTGAAGTGGACCACATTATTGCATTGACACTTAAGTGCGAACTACCAAGCACTCCTCTACTGTTTACGATGGAAAATGCTTAGTCGATCAATAGAGTCCAGACTGCGTAGTAGCCTCGTAGATGCGACAAATTGCCGCATACCGCGTGTGCAAATGTCTTGAGAATGAAAGGATCTATCATCTGCGCACGTCTTCCAGGTCCTTAAACCTCAAAAGGCCGCATATGCTTTGGCCGGCGATATGGGTCTTTATCGGAGTATAGGAAAGGAAAAAACGAAAACTACGTAAATACCGTGGAGAGGGCTAATTTGTGCGTAGAAGCACAATAATGCGTTAGGCGATTCGCGTGGAAAAGACGCTCTATTTTCGTAGGTTTGATTTAATCTTCCTACCAGTTGTAGCCTTTGAACGCAGCGCACACGCAATAACGCGGTACCTTTGAAGTAACCCTTGCACAGCAATTCCATGAATGCAAAAGGCATTTTTTCGAAGAACCCAGTTATGTTGTCAAGTACTAATGGAAACATTTTCACGCACTTCCTTCATTTAAAATGAAGGACTTCGCTAAACAAAGCATCGAAATAAGTATAGTTTCCGCCGGAGAATTGCAACTACTCAGCACCCTTTTGCCGTTTAGGAATATGGAGACATTGTGAACTTATCAGCTGCTTCTGAAAAAATGTAGTTATTTAACGATATTTACAGACTTTATACTAATTAGAAAGGAATCATAGACAAAGAGAGACTGTTATAAGTCACCTGCAAGTTTTCTTTCACAGTCGTATTTTCAAACGGGATAGATCTACTCTCCTAAAGTTAACCAAAAAACTTTATCTCCTAAGATAATTAGCGTTTGCGAGTTAATTTTTAGGTATGCTCTGATTTCTTATTTTGCACTCCTTATAATGAAAAATCGAAATTAATTCTCATCCGAACTTTGGGCGGATGCAGTTCCGTGAGATCTGTTTAGAAAAGTGCATTGACAACTTCTCCTATTCCCACGGCCGCAACTCTGTCGAAAATTGATGGATAGGCATTTCTGAAGAATACGAACGTCAGCTAAGTGTCGAAATTATTGAAAGAGCAGCAATCGATAGTCGAACTTTAGACTTTTCATAACAAACGTTGTATTTACTTATTAGTTCGATTTAGCAGTCGGTTGCACGTATCCAAAGTGGACGATTTTAACCCAAAGGAAATGTTCGACTTTGGCGAACCAATAGCTTCATTCTCCGAATTAAAATCTGATTCATAACGAACAATCACGTCACCCACGTTGCAAATCGAAAGTGTCAAAAGACCATTTCCGCGCACCTACAGTGATTTCTTCATTTTAAGGGCTGCCATAGGCAGAAAAAAACAAAACGCCGATTTTGATTCCAATTTCTTTGTTCTGAAAACTGCAACTTAGAGGACTTCCAATCAGTACGTTTTGTTGTCTGCTGACGGATTTTCTGATTTATAATGGTCCCCAGATTTTTTACTCTATCATGCGTTTGTTCTGCTTAGGGTCTGTAGTGAGTATTCTAGGGATGATAAGTAAGTTCACTGTATTTAATGGGATCCATTGTTCGTTGTAACAAATTTCCAAGTTGTCAATTTATCATGGACGATTTCAGTCATCTTTGTCGGGGCTATGATTTATCTGGAAAATAACCACTTCAGAATATCTCACTGCTCTTCTACCCAAATCCGCACGAGTATGAAACCAAAGTCAAACGGTGAGCCGCCCAACACAAATATAAAATGTCATGGCTAGGTACATGGTAGTCCACAGCGATTATAAACTGTGCAAGGGGCGCGGCAGAATAACCAAAAAAACAGTTAAGTACCAGAGGACGGATGTAAATCTGGAAAATTAAACAGGGCCAGTAAAACGTGCACAAAATGATGGTACACATGAAAGAGAGTTAAAGACCGACAAGCTAACTACCATGTTTAAAAGCAACAAAAAAGCACAACCCGGTTTTTGCTCATTTCACTGGAACAGAAAAACTATGCACACGGCAGTCAAAACTGCGTGTGTATGATATTATATTCCCATGGGGTTTTGGGACACCCAATTTTAACACATGTGGTATCTGAGCAGAGCATGCTCGTTGTGTAAAAAGCTGGCACGCTGTTTGAGGGGAGCAAATGGTTTGTGGCACGCATAGGCGGACTCGTTGTTCGGTCGGCTACTGTGCCCATTCCCAGGGTCATTTGACTGACCGGCTCAGACAATCGACTGGTGCAAGGGGGGGAGAAAGTGGGTGAGTACGTCCGTGGGGACCCAATCCCATACCACTCCAGCGTATTTCTCACCACAATAAATCCCAGCGCCTTAATTTATCCCGACACGCTAAGTTGGAAGGTTGTCGACTGACGATACGACTCAAATCTCGCAGTCAGCCCAGTCTGTCTGGAGTGACTGCCTGGAGAACTGGGAGTCTGGCACAGTAGCCTTATGGTGCTCATACGCATGTGAGATGCGGAAACCTGTTCTATCGTGCGCGAGTCAGGTGTGTATGGCACACGCAGACAGGCTGATGAGATCTATTAGTCACCTCAACCCAATCCTAAAATCAGGTTACTGACCGGCTTGAGCAGTAGTCTGATGCCTGAGGGTGAGTTTGACTCTGGAAACTCCCCGCGTATTAGCGCACATTCCTCAATCTAAGCCATCTGACACGTTTTTAAAGTATCACGATGCGCCAGTGGTTGTGACTTGTAAAGCGGCCAACTGGTGAGGTAATTCGTTCCTCCTCTCAGGATGGAGAATCAATCTGAAAAGGCTCCATGGCCTCCATGGCATTCCCACCCATATGCGATCCGAGCCATTCACCTGTTAAATTTTCAGTTAATACGTTAACCTACATAGTTTTAAAACAAGTACCCGCAGGATTGCATAGAAAGTGGTGCATCAAATCCGAACACTTAAGCATTCCTGTTTGGAATTTATGTTATATTTTGCCTTCTACACCAGTCCCATTGGCGAGTAAACGGTGCACGGCAGGCAATTGGACTTTTTTTGTATTACAGCTTTAAACCAGAGACCTGAGGTCTAGTAATAAAAGCAAAATATATTTATCTGTCTTTACCTCATCGTCTCATGGAGAAAGCACAAATTTTTAAAATAAGCCGACTAGGGGATCAACTTTTTATTTTGGGAGATAACATCTTCTGCCCTTCGCTCACTCAACCACCTCCCGCTTGCATTTCCGCAGCAGAAACAGAGCATGTCAGGACATAATCGGAAACTTTAATTTAAATAGATACGGCACACTTAAGGAAAGATGCATTAAGTCCCCCTACTTTTATCCACGGTTGAGCATTGCCTCGCTCAAAATTTAGTCATTCCAAACAGCCAATGCTAACAAAATATGAATAACTGATTTTATTAGTTTACGTCGTTGGCTAGATGTCGCTTAATCAATCAGGTCATAGAGTTCTGAACTTTATTTTATGTTTTCCAGCAAAATAAATTGAATAGAAGCAAAACTTAGATGGAAACTTCTTAAGGTTGACCAAACGC
>CACRXP010000160.1:21495-31527 GCA_902702965.1 Spirometra erinaceieuropaei
GGAGCTCAGTGGAGCCAAACGCAAATGCCAAGTGAGTTACAACCTGAATTGGAGACATAAATAACTGACCACGGTTAATAAGCCAAAATTGGTTCCTTCGGCTTCACTAATCTTTGCCGATGATATGTGCGGAGGAATGAGAGAGGACCGAGGACGGAATATCCCGAGATTTAGGTTGTGATAGTCGTTTAGTCTGTTCCAAGGCTAACTGTGCTCAGCAAGCGCAGATCCGTTTTTCACACTAGAATTTTTCTGACATTTGTCCTGGTTCCACGCCCGCGCGACTCATCCTTCGTGATGGTGCCCTCTTAGCATTCTTCGCACTCGTTTGCAACTGGGGCTTCTATCCGTACTGACTCCATTAATCATGTTTATCTTCTGTCATCCTAAGCAAACTGCCTCTTCCTCCATAGCTTTTTAGCGAAAGCACTATATTCTCCTCTCTCTCCAAATTACAGTTCAACCTTCGTGACCGACGATATTCACCTTGCGCTCAAGAGCAAGGTGAGACAGGTACAGTGATCTGCGCGTGAATTAGTTTGACGTGGTGGCAGACTTTCGCAGCATCTACCGCGCTTTCTCCTCCGCTACCTAGGCCCGCTGTCAAGACATAGTCAAGAGGACCGGATGAGGGGAGTGCGTGGGTGGCTGGCGGGACCAGACTCGAACCTAGACATACCACCGCACCCCCTTGGGCTACAATTAACACTTGACCAAGATTCTAACCCACAAGAAACTAAATGGGTCAAAAGGAGGAGAGGATGACACAAGACGCTGGACGACCATGCACACTCTCCCCACATAGAGGCTTTGGGACAGGTTGCTTTATGACTTTATTCACGTTTCGTAAGTCGTCCCATTAATCTCAAGTTTTTGGGCTAAAGACCTGGTTTAATGGTGATTTACTAATAAATGGGATTTAAAGTCAGTGAATAGGAATTTTTGCAAGTCTAAAAGTGTCCAGTTTCTTTATACAAAGGAGCACATTCTGCAGTAATTCCTTGAGTCCGTGGAATCCTGGCCTAAAAGGGTAATGATTCTGGAAACGGGCAGTATCGCATGGTCTTTCTTGGTTAAGTTAAATGCGTTGTGAAAGTATAAGCAATAAGTACATCATTGTGTAAGTAAAGCAAGTTATGTTTTCTATGCTGACAAAACCAGCACTTAAACAACTTTGAGGAAGATATTAATGCCGGATTAAATGGGCCGGAATTGGGTAAATAATGAAACAAGCAATTACAAACCTGGTATTTGAATTTCAGTTCAAGTGACGAAAGCAGTTGCTGAGCAACCAGTATTGTTCTTATGCTACTGATTCTGTTTTATGTCTTAGTTGATATCTTAATTTATGCCCAGTAATAAAGCGTTTCGCTGAACTCATTGAACAAAATGCACATACAGAAATATCTCTTGATTTGTTAGGCGTACTAAGTCTAACCAGAACTGCAGTAATCCACAATTGAATAAGCTTCTACTTGATCCATATTGGTAGTATATTGAGCATAGAGGTCACGGGCGGTTTTCTTCAAAATATGTTTGAGAGTGGATCATTCTATGGAATTCACCTCTTTGGCCGGGTGCCTACATTTTGTGATGGTATAAATCTATCATGCATCTGCGTTGTATCTTCTGTGGTGCTCTAAACAGTTCCAAGACTGTTCTCCAGGATTTCAGAAAGTAGGTCTTGTGGTAACATCATCATTTCCACTCCAAATAGAAGAACAGCAATAACTGAGGCAACCCAACAGTTCATCTCCATTGTGGAGTGTCCCACCGTGGTGAAAGGATGCAGACAGGTGGGAACTTTCTGGTCCCATTTTATGCAACTTGGAGCGTCCCCGGCACTTGGGAGACCTAATGTTGATTTTCTGCCGAAAACTGTATAGCCGAAATACCTTTATTAATAGTATTTGTTTGGGATATTAACAGAGACTTATATTCATTGAAGTCAGGACATTGCATACATGCCTTCGGATTTTTGATGATGCTCTTAATGCTTCTTAGAATGGATTGTTACCCGTGCAACTTTGTCGACTGTTGCATACGCAAACGAAATGAGAGATCAAATTGTGGCGGCCCGAATTGCGAAGAGCGCCCCCGTACGTCAAAATCGCCAAACATTCTAGTCCGCGATAATGAAATTCTCACGGAAGCGATCAGTCGCGTGGAGCGTGAGCTGCTTGTGTCATGGTTCTCCGAACCTCAGTCAAGTGACAAGCGCGATGACCTCTCGCCTCAATATAACGTGCTGAACCTTTGCTGATGCGGAGTGATTAGCCAGGCAGGCAGAGCGCGGGCGAACAGTATTCCCATTTGCTTTGTCGGTGAGCTAAATTTCCGAATAACTGTTAAGTAAATAGTTAGCACAAGTCATTATCGCACTCGATCCAATCATTTGAGACGAATACGGAAACCGACACTTTCGATAACTATGATGTTGCAGAGTAACTGCGTCCTGAACTTAGCAGAGACCTCGTGCAAACATTACTCTTATCAAGTGCTGTCTCTGACGCTGGACTCGGGTGTGAATACGGAAGGCCAGACAAATGAAGCTTCTCAGTTGCATCCTAGAACTCACATTATACTTTTGCGGACAATTTCCTGTGTACAAAACATCACCCAGCTAACCAGAGTATAAACTTTGTTTACCGTGGAACTAACCGAATTCCTCCTTGTTTTTTGATTTTAGGCCCGCACGGGCAACTTCACGTATGGCCGTGCAGAAAAAGCTACGGCAAAACGTCCGTTCTACACATCGACAAAAACGATATATGATAGTGTCAAGATAGTCGATTATGATTCAAACGGAGCTGGTGCTATTTCTCGAATTAACAATAAAGTTGCAAGTTTGGCCTAAAGACAGAAGACTGAGGTCAGATATTTTGCTTTAAAAAAATTGTACCCGTCACATGGCATTCCCACATTTGGCCCGGCGGTTGTTCTTCATCGCTCACATCACTCTTTTAGAACAACACGGGCGTTAATCCAATGAGCTGTGTTCAGTAAAACATGTCTGCGCAAAACAGCCAAACTTTTGACGTTCCCAAGTTTCTTCCCGATGTTATAGTGCAGCCACTCGTTCACAAATAAAAAGTGAGCGAATGTTGACAGGCAGCTACTAGACTTTGCTTCCTAAATCGTCGTCTCATTGTATAGTATAACATCGGTGATTACCACTCAGTTTTTGTTAAACTTTAGCATTTGCTCACTTAAAACTGGCTGTGCGTCAGTGTCGTTTGGATACGGAGTGGGCAACGATCGGGTGTAGGACCCCCAACTAACTTGAGCTAGCCAGCGAAGCGTGTCATACGTTGAATGGTGGTCGAGGGGGTTGTAAGGGGGGGACAACACACAGGACGGAGAGCAAGAGGACACAGAAAATGGATAAATTTCGGCCTAAAGCTTGTCGTACGTTGTCATTTGGCAATGACAGCGGGCGAGATAATTAAAGAATAAGCAAAAAGTAATTTTCAGAAAAATAACGGACTTTGAATAATGCGCCGCTTACAAGTTTAAATTCAGTCAGGAAGGGGAGGAAAGTTCAAACAATGGGAACGACATATATTTTTGGAGTTGCCATCTACTTGGGAGTTCTACACTTATCGTTAACACGGTATGCTATCGGTTCTGGATAGTCAGTTCTTTAAGCAAACGCTACACCAAACACCATGATAAATACATACTTGAGAAATCAAGGTTCAACAATTACTGAGGCAAAGTAGTTGCATGCCTGTCAAGGGGGCAAAGTAGGTCGGAGTTTTCTGTCTTGCTTTTATGAAGCGAAAAGATCCGAGCAAAAGCCAAAGTTACGAGTTCTCATAGGCTGAAATTCAATAAGAGTTATGCGTAATTTCGGACCAGACTAATTGGGGCAAATTTGTAGTCATTCAATCTAAGTATAGATATTCTACATCAAAGAAAATGCACTCGGTGATGAAGGTGACCGCAGTAAAGTGCCGCCGCACCATGATGCCCACCGACAACACAAGAAAACATACAAATTATACGTTTGAAGATAGGGAAATTCTCCTTAGATGCACTCGTGACATTAAAGAAGGGCAATAAGCGGTCAAACGAAAGATGGAGGTGATGGTGTGTTATCAGATTAAAAGCTTCGAGAGGGATAGGGACGCAGACACCTAGTATATATGGTGCGCAAGTCTACGCACTTAGCCAAAAGAGTATCCAGCGTGAAGGGACAGGCTGGTAATAAAAGACATAGGAAAAGGTTCCCATAAGATGGCCAGAGCATGATATCTAATTCAACAAAACTTTAACTGTTTGTTTGAGGATGACTATCGAACTCGTTAAATAAAGGAGTCAGTTGGTCCACATCAGGCTAGAAAACGTGGATTTGAAAGAAGAACACTCGGGTGACCAAAATCAGTTCATCCGGGGTGGTGCTCCATCTCTGGACCACATTAAAAAGTGAACCCATGGGACAAACACGCGGAAGCACGATGGCTTTTGTTTTGAGTCTCTGGGAACAGAGCAGACGTTCAGATCAACAGCGGAGTCCTTGAAGAATATCTTGATCGAAATGCCTAGCCTGGTCGATGAGAATTAGCATATAAAACAATAAGGCTGCCTCCAAGTAAGGCAGTACATTTTTTCGTACACACAATAGAAATAGTCGAGTCATAATTGTAATTTCAGCATTGAGGAATGAAACACCACCAAAAATGACGTTACTGGACGTTTGCTTGTCATGAAAGTTTGGTTTTCGCAGCGTAGATCAACGGCTCACGGTTATGGTGTTAGTACTCACTGTGGAATATGGTAAGCTTAAACTACACTACTTTTTAAATGTTTCCATCCTTTCGAAAGTGGTAGAAATTTCGGCGACGTCTGGTTCTGCAGCCCAACTTGGTTGTTGCCATATGATAAGCTTACTAAATCAATATTAATTAACGTACCTTACTTTGTCACCCGCTGGATTAAGAGGGGAAAGACAGCGCAAGCGGAGCCCGATAGTCGCGTGTACACACTCCCCGCGACACATCCACCCGCTAGATTACTATAATAAGGAGGGTCCCATAACAGCTGCAAGGCCGCGAAGGGGACCGCGTGGTAATTCACAATGTATGGCCACTATAGTGGAATCAACGGAATCCCAGTCCATCCGAAAAAATCCATTAGCAAGCCTACTTAGTCACTTGCAGGATTAAGATTATAAAGAGGGTGCAAGCAGGGCACGAAGCACGCGCAGAGGCGCATGTGAACTGGTACCTGATGTAAACGAGGATGCCGTATAAGTACTCCTCTTCCCATAGCACAACTACTCGCTGGATTAAAATGACAAGGAAGGTGCAAACCCGTGATATTTGTAAAGTCAGCGTACTCACATCTGCTCAATTTTTTGTAGGGAACTAACCATATGGTAGCGATCAAGTGGGGCTGCAGAATCAAAACTCGTCGAAATTTGGCACTAACAGAGAGCCAATGTCAAAAAAACGACTATTTCCTTGATGCCAAGGCACTTTGGGCATCCCGTGTTTGTTTGTTGACAGCAGAGAATTTATTTATTGGTGCTTATTGCAAACAGAATGATACCCCGTCAAAAATGAAGTCTGGGATGGGCGGCAATTCTGCGTTGATGGCCAAATGCAAATTGGCAGTCTCTTCTATCCTGCCGCTAGTGGAAAATACTCAGCCCGTCCCTTTGAAGCAGCCTTTGCACGGCAGTTCCTCGGATGCGAGAGAACGTTTTCCAAGGTAACTGTATTTGCTGTCAGTAATCAATTGCAAATTGCCAATCTTTTCAATTAGTGCAACGACCCCCTACTAACCGGAGTGTCTACATGGCTACGGCTTACTTTAAACTCCTCATAAGTCTTGCACGATGGACACGAAATAGTTACAATTAGCTGACGTCATCTTGCTTCGTAGGAGTTCCAAGACATTTTCAGCCTAACAACTGCTTCTATTAAATTTGAAGTTAGTCACACATATCAAGTGTCTCCTTAATAATGTGAGAGATTATTAGGAAATAAAAGACAGACATAAGTCACCTTCATGCCTTCTTTAGTAGTCGTCCTTCCAAATGGAATGAATTTATTGTCCTCCTCTTCGTATGAATCCTTTGTCTTTGACAGAACCGTAAACATACTCATATGCAACTATGATCAAACTTTGACCCTCTGTTTCGCATTTAGGAGGGGGGCCACAATCAGGACAAAGTATCAACAGCATTTCGGGCAGTTAAAAATCTGTGAGGAAGTGGAAAACTGCACTGGTTTCCCCCTTTCCCGGGTTATTAACTTTCCATTGAAAATCGGTGGGCAGGCCAACGCCAAAGGTTTGCTTAAATGTTCAGAGGACCAGCAGTCACTGATCAAAAACTCTGTTTTTTATAGAGCAGGTTGCATGCATTCATCAGCAAAGCATAGCAACTAGTTGCACGCACCCAAAACGAATTTTTTTCATCCAAGGCAATTGTCAGAATTTTGGCGAACCGGTGTCATCAATTTCCGAAACGAAAATTAATTTACAGTCAGCTTTCCCGTTTTCTTTGTTGAAGATTTTTCATGATGGGAAAACCATTTTGTCTGTTTACATCAGCTGCCCTAATTAAATTAGGTGCAGCTACAACCTATCTTTGTTCGTTTAACACGTCTACAATTCGTACTTTCAAATAAACGTTTTTCACTCGATAGATCATTTCATGCGTTTTTTTTTAATTATATCGGACGATATATCCAAAATTACCGAATACGTTCCACTCTTTGGGCAAAATCGACCAAATACTAATTCTGGCTCCAATTTCCTTTTTGTAAAAACCGCAACTCGGGGTCTATCAATCGCAACTCTACGCTGCATGTAGACTGAAAATGTTAGAAAGTAACGCAACATTCATCCGCTTTCAATAAATTCGTTGGTGAAACCTCAGTTAGCCAGTAAACGGATTCTAAAGAGGTCGAAATTGAGCCGCAATTCTGTGTCGAGCACCCAGAGGAGGAGACTCACCAGATGAAACTGCCGCAACGCAATATATCTAAATAGTAGTGTTCCCTTCTGTCTTGCATGCGTGACCTCCAAACGTCGCATACTGGAATCCCACCAAGCATACCTGCGAATTAAATAAACGAGTGCAAATAATGGTAAATAATGGGTGAGGCAAAACGTCAGCACTTCAGTAACGCCAACACCTCCAACCAGAACAACAATGTCCATTACCAGCAGCTACTGAAACATCATCATCGAAATTTTTATCAGAAGTCACTTCCAGTTTATTGGGCTTTGTATGCATGGGAAAATTGTCATACTAACAGTCATGGAGATGACAAAATCTCAAAAGGTATTTTCTGAGTCATAGGAATTGTCGTTGGTGCTCAGCTGAATAATTTTATGGCGCAGACACATCGCTCGTTAGTCAGAATTATTAAAAGTGTCCTCACTTTAGCACCATGTGAGTCAGTATCTGCTTGTCTGTACCGTGCACATCTCGTTTCTACTTAAATAATACAAGGTGTCCACTGTTTCGTTGAAGTATTCTCTGCAATTTTTTGAATTTTATCCCTGCGTGAAAACCTGATCATATTACTGTCCAACGCTAGTGTGGACCTGGGGGCATGCAAACTAAAAAACCAGATTATTAAACGCTTTTTATCCAGTTAGGTCTAACATACCCGTCCGCAACTGTTCACAGACAATTTCCCGAAGTCTGCTATGTTTAAAGTTCCTCATTGCGGGCTAGAAGTGCAGGCCTTAGAACTTTACTTTTCATTTATTATCTTAACCTAGTTTTAAGATGACTCCAGTATCATTAAAATCTTTTAAAAACACCTGCCCCGTGATTATGAAGGTTAAACCCAGACTGCTCTAAGAGATTTTTGGGATTCATCACTAAAGCATAAACGCGTAGGTAAAGCAGAACCTTTTAAATACCAAATTTGATTAAGCTGAGTCACTTACATTATAATATTTTTGTGGAGACTCCGGATGTTATACAATAGTTTGAAGACTTTCATCCCATTTGTTAAAGCCATTTTGACTATTCGTACTGAGTCAAGTATCTTGGTAACAGCTCGCTGAGAATTGGTAATTCCATGCCTATTTGCACTTGCAGACTTCGTTTAAAAGTTCATTAACCAGTGGATTAGATAGCAGTAAGACATGTGCTCAGAAACTATTATCACTATGTTTTTAATCAGAGCGTTAACACCATTCGCAAGATCGTTGTCCCTATAGCTAGTTCATACAAGCGGGTGCCATACGAAGTCCAATTTCGACAATAATAAATTACACGGACAGACATCCTCACAGTTGTGAAGCGTTTAAATTCACGTTCAGCCTAAGCGCGGTAGTTTTGTTAGGTCAACTCAATCCATTTCCGATTTGTCTGCGTTGTCGGTCTCTTCGATTGGTTTTAAATGTATTCTCCACGCGCGGCACATAAAATATTTTTTCTCTCCACCATCCACCCTCCTCTTCGATTCAGTGGAAAAGGTGGACTCTATTTCTGTGCCTCAGAGCATGTTTTTTAACCGTATTCCCACCACGCACAAGACACATATTCGACTGTGTTTCAAGACACACTAACAAGCAAGGCACCGCAGCAAAATCCAGCTCCAGGCATGTAAGTCAAGGAGGGGTTGATGACTTAAGCCAGCACGACGCGTGTCTATCATCAGTCTGTACACCGGGTGGGAATAACGTGGGACGAGGTGGTCTGCGTATTCACAAACCGCATGTAAATATCTGTCACTCTTGTGAGAAAAAAGTGGGAAGACCTCGATACGAGGGTTCAGTCGCCAAGAACGATGTTAACCGTGTGTGCCACACGCAGTGGGCAAACACGGCGGTTTACGTGTGAATTAGTTTAGTCTGAGGAAAAGGTACGCGCTTTCTACTGCCTACTCCCCTCTCTCATCACCTGGCTATGAAGGTGAGGCAATGCCAAGAATTTCTGGAGTTGGATTCGAACGCAGTGCCTAGCGATACTAGGTATCCTCTCTACGCGTGACACATACCAGCCGAACCCCGCGGAATTTCCCAGATTTTCACAGAACCAGTTAAGCAAATTGGACGCCACTCCCGTGAGAGAGTCGTAGAGGCCACATTATGAAGGGAGCAGTGGGCCTAAGTCTTAGTCCTTGGGCCACTTACTTTACATGCCCGCCGTGTTGACCACAAGGAACAAGTTCTCCACTCGTTTGGCAACTTTTCAAATCGCGACGTTTGGCACGTTGCGGTAGCTTCAAAACCTGTCAGCTATATTATAGTAAGTATCTCAATGATGATTTACCATGGAGACGGATTCTCCAGTGTCGGCCTCGATCTCACTTCCCCTCTCGTACACCAGTCGACAATTCGAGCCTTTCGATCAACTGGTGATGAAATTTGGCGGAGTAGCTGACAGGGCTAGGCGACCCGTTTACGTTTGCTAGACACGTTTGATCACTCCATTTGCCTGGGCACATCACAGATCATTCTTCCCACTTACGTGAGATGTGCAGTAAATGACTTACGACGCTCTTCACGGGGTGTAGCGCGTGGTGTGGAGGGAGTTCATGCAGTAGGCGGGCTGACTCATGAAATATCAAGCGGACTTCCGAAATGTGTTTCCGTTTTGAAAAGATCAATCATGTCAGGTTGTAAAATTGATCATCGTACAGCGTACTTCTATGATTCAGCTACCTCAGGATGCCGGCTTTTCCGTTTTGAAAAGATCAATCATGTCAGGTTGTAAAATTGATCATCGTACAGCGTACTTCTATGATTCAGCTACCTCAGGATGCCGGCTTTCATGCCGGAACGAGTGAGTTCCGTATGAACGATCGGTGAACGCCCCCTACCATTGTATATTCCCGATCGAAAACCGACAGGGCAACGGGCTTGTGACCCGGTGGGTAGAGGCGTGGACTTCTAAACCAACAGGTCGCGAGTTCGAGGCTCGGATGTTCCACACTTCGGGATTGGGTATGGCTGGCTGACGACGGCTAATAAGCCAGAAATGGCCATTCCAGTCTCCCTTGTCTTTGTCGGTAATACCATTCTGCCTACTTTTCCAATTCCCGAATAACTTTGAAC
>CACRXP010000160.1:31912-42782 GCA_902702965.1 Spirometra erinaceieuropaei
ACACTTGCAATCAGGGTTTCCAAACTACAAGCCGTAATTTTCCGCGTACGGAGAACCATACATTTTTCTGCGACATTAAGAGGAGACTATGTGTAATTCATGAAATTTAGCAGTGCAGTTGAGCTATATTGCTAGCTTTGCAAGCCACACTGGTAAATACAGAGACATGATGTTTTATGAAGGGTCACTTCATGGTATTAAAATGTCTCACAATTAGATACTTTTTTAAAACCGGATTTCACCGTTCTGTTGAGAATAAAATCAGAAGACGGAATTTTCTGCCGAATGAGCAAAATGATAAATACTTTTAGGCATGTTTTTCATGAAATATAAGTGCACTTTTAGGGGCATCGAAAATCAATGGGAAAAATGCATGCTACTTAAGCAATCATTTTTTACAAAGTATAGTTTCGCAATGCAGATGGAAAGAAGTGCGTTAGAAATCTGGCATCCTGAGGTAACTGAATCAGTACAGAATTATGCTATACGATGATTAGTTTTACAATCCCACATAATCAATTTTTTCGAAACGAAAACGCATTTCGAATTTCGGTTGACATTTCATGAATTAGTCCACCAAAGGATTTTTGTGTTGGCAGGCAGGGCGACGTGTGATGATTGGATTTGGAGTGCAGTCCTGAAAGCTAACCTCCGATACCCACAAAGATGCTTGCGTGCGGCTAATGCTAAACGGGTTTCCGTTGGTCCGGTAATTGGCGACGGTTCCCAAGACCTCCTAACGGCAAGCGTTTATTAGCATGATAATAACATGAGACTGAGACTAGTAGGAGCGAGTACACAGTCCCGCTCCGCCATGTTTGTCACTATGAATGCCTCAGAGAGCACCGCAGTGTCTGTGTGCGAAGCATCATCCAGTCGTGAAGAAGCCTTGCCACTTGAGTAAATCGTTCGGAACAGCCGAATTTCAGCATAATTTTCCAGAGCTCTTCGCGAATCACTCTGTCAAATGTCTTTGACAAATGGAAAAAGGTGGTGTGGAGGATGGTCTTCATTTGGCGGGCCACGAAACTCCTGTCTGTGAATGCGCAGTGTTTTGAAGTAAGCACTTAGTTTCAGGAAGAAGTCTCCGCCTGAGATGCGCGCTCCGACGACTAAGCAGGATACGGGCGAAAACTTCTTGAAATATTCGCAATGGGTATGCTTTTGTTGTTATCATATAGTTGCCCATTCTCCTTGCGTCTGCGACTGTGAGCAGTATTGCGCCTTTGAGGTCCTGTGGTAGTTTTGCTAATAGAAGCGTACAGGTGAGTTCAGTTTTCCCAACACCACGTCTCCTGAAACAGCAAGTTAAAGTTTTCCACATGTTACGGGCCGTCATATCTGTAGCTTCTGGCTGAAATTGAGTCTGATTCCGATACTCCTCCATTGGACAGCTGCTACACCGCCCTAATTTTCTTAGTGAGGACGACGCATGATCGGAACCTGGATGGTATCCAGCACCACCCTCCAGTGAGTTTCAAAGTTGGTATGTATCGTCAGGATTTGCAGTTCTTTCATTTTGGTCTTCTTGCAACTAAATTTTAGTTGGCGCTCAGGCGAATTGATTAAAACAGTATTTTCTTACTTGATATTAACTGAACTTGTGGTCTCCGGTGCGCTTGCGGTTGAGCCTCATCCTGGAGTTGGCAAGACAGTGATTCATCCTACACTCGGCACCACATACCGCCCTTGTCACAATCACGTCATGATGGTCACGCCTGCTAACTAGAACGCAATCCAGCAAATGCCAGTAACATGGAAGGAGGCACATTCAGGTTGCCTTCTCCAGCATCGAAAGTCGGAAAGTTATGATCAGGAGAGTAGTGTGTCCCACACATGCCTGGAAAAGAAAACCATCACTGTTGCAGTTGCCGATCCCATGGCGACAGAGCATTCCCTCCCAGGCAGCATGGTCCTGCCTATGACGACATTTAGGTCACCAAGTACAATCCGTCTGTCCGTGCCCGGCATAATTGCCAGGAGAGTGCGCAGCTCCTCGTAGAACTCGTATTTCAGGTCATCGGAGTTGGCCATTGAGGAGGCATGGGCGTTGACGATGGTAGAGAATTTGTTCTCGCGGGGTGGCAGCCTCACAGACTTGGGGAATTATAAACGACTCATGGCAGACAGGACAGCCGTCTCGCGACGTCGCCCCTGACGGCGGAGATTATTCCGATTTTTCTCCGCTTTGACCTTGGACGTTCGCTCTAGAAGAATGTGTATGCGGCACCCACCTCCTCCAGTTGGCCTTGTTCAGAAAGGCGGGTCCCACTAAGAGCCGCTATGTCCACTTTGTAGCTGACCAGTTAGCGGGCGATAAGAGCCGTTCTCCTTCTCGGACAGTTGGCCCATGAATTTTCTGGAAACAAACGAGCATTCCAGGTAAGCAGGGACAATCTGGCAGCCTGTGGAAAGGACCGTAAACTGGGACTGGGCTGTTATTTATTGTAATATTTCTAACATACGTTTGCATTAAACAGGCTACAGTCAGCCTGCCAATGGTGCGTTTCATTTATTCGCATGAAACTTCTCCTAAAGGGAACTGCTAGTCATATCACGTGGTTACCGGAGTTGACAGTCGGTCACGAGTTTTGTTCAACGGGAAAACGATCCAGGTTAGTCTGAACCGCCTGTAGGACTGCATTTTGCTCTTTTCAAAAAACATTTTTGGGAGTGGAGGGAGTAATGAGATTAGCTCAGAACCGCTGGGTGTTAAAACAGGCACGCTGGACGCCCTCAGTCACATAACCCGCCCCACCGTGCTGGCCATCGCTTCGAAGAGCCGCAGCTGAGGACTGGATGAGAAGCAGAAATATCCACCAGGTTGTCGGTGCGTTCGGTGGGAACTGTAAGTGTACTGATTACGGGTACTTCATACCGCCATAGTCATAGCAGCAATATCAAGTCTGGGGATAGAAGTTTTGCGAATTGTGAAATGTTAGAATTTACTTTCATCTTAAGCGCGACAGGTTTGTGTAGTCATCTCGCTGCATTCCCGTCTTTGTCCTCGTTTTCATAATTTCCGGAGGGTTTTTGAAATGTGCTGGTCTCGTGTACTGCATAAATTAATTACTTATTATTACCTCTCTCCACCGCATGCCCTCCTCTCTTTCTGTAGGAAAAAGGAACCTGTTTCAGTGCTGCATAAGATATCCGTCAATGCGCATTCATAACAGGCAAGGTCAACATTTTAGATCGCTTTTTAGGGCAAAAAACCAAAAAGGAAACACGAACATATGTCTGTTCTAGGAATGAACAACAAGAGGGGGGCAACTCAGACCAGCGTGACGTATAACTGTCTACTACTAACTTTTATATTGGGTGTCAATGACATGGGACGTGATGGCCTACGTATTAACAAATTGCACGTAAACATATGTCAGTCTTGACAGAGAAAACTGGATAGAGGATAATGTACAATCAAGCATCTTTTTGACCTCGATATAGATGTCGATTTTCAATTTCACGCGGCATGTAGAATGCCGCAAATTACCAGTATGTGCTTTGATAGCAACCATTAGACGTGTCGGAAAGGACCTCGGTCGGCTTGTGTCGGCAGGCTTTGCGAATGCAGGGAAATTTCTTGAAGTTTATATGATTTAAGTTTGGTTAGTGGTATGCCACATGTGGTTAGGCGGTGGAAATTTATCCCATGCCCTCTTAACCTGACGGCGCTCGAACCACACATACCCAGTAAACGGGGCATGGTCGCTTGGTATACCATCTGCATTAACATAAATACACCACATTCACGGTGATATATTAGTTGAGACACTTATATTTAATGAACTGTCTATTTGAGGCATACTAACACTGACTCATGTGGTTATCTTGTTCACACCGTACAAGCTATGTCAGTTGGTAGACTCCTGCCCAAGTGTACTGACACAATTGCGCCATTCATTGTCCGTATTGCAGTTTCCTCTTGCGAAGAAATAAAAAAACTATCAGTTATAGTAGAAGAAACGACTAATAGTTGTTTTCAAACAGCAGTCCCAGTAACGTATGTGAAACCAACTTCCTAACGAATGGATGTTAGTTAGGACATTTGATTTATAAATTGTGGACTTTGGTGTATGTTTCATTAATAAATCAAAAGTAACACTACGATTTGAATGGACATTCCACGGTATTTAAAAGATTTCCCAATCAAATTCGGTAACAATCGGGAGATGGCACTCAAAAAAATCCGCTACCTAGAAATAATACCTTCAACAGTGGACTCAAACGCCTGCAGGCTATATCAGCGGTTGTACGCCGACTTTCACGCACTACTTTTACTTTTCCCGACGGCCTAACATGGGCTGGTTGAACGAACATCGCAGGAGGTTACATGGACGATGGTCGCTGTTACCCAACCTTCCCCATTGTTACACACGTACACCTTAATGTACGGCATACATTCGCATTATGGCAGTTTATTACAAAACAAAATCACTTTTGAATAGGATAAGCCTGCACAACACGGGACAGGAACAGTTCCCAGGCGTCTGTCAAAGGCATGGCATTGAGGCCAAACCAAAGACGATACTGTACTTCGTCTTTGTGAGCCCACACAGCTCGACCACATACAGGGCCGCCCTCGTAGAGTTTCCCTTTCAGTCTACTCCAGTATGCCTCAATGGCATTGGCGTGCAGACCGGTGGTAGGGTCCTTGAAGTCCTTTGAGTGATTAACAGAGAAATGCAGATAACCTTCTGAGGGAAGACGATTATGCGCCTTCCACTCGTCCGTTACCAATATACTGTCTTTGGCGACCCATTTTGTAATAACGGAACGGAGAGCAGGCCAACATCGATAATTCACCTGTTGAAATAAGGCTCTCCGTCGGCTTGTATCGTACATTCCGACCAGCCACTACCCATAAAACCCCTATTACCACCTGTCCCGTAAGACAGGCTGCTTTGATTAGGCGAATTTTATAGGTGCCATCGCCCAATTTTTACCTCAAATACCTTTCAAAACCAAAAGGTCTCCTTTCTCAAGGCATAAACTTTGAAGAGAAAGTGATTTACAATCAAGTGAAGGCAAGAAGGCATATTTATGATCATGTTTTTAATGAGATACGTTCGATCCTATAGGGGCGCCGGACGTCGATGTACAAGATGCTCCCTTAGTAAATTGTCATTTTTGCTGAGTGCTGTTTTTGCAGGCGGCTGAAAGAAGCGCATTCGAAAACGGGCATTCTAACGTGGCTGAAATATCTTGGGATTATGCTGCTGAATAATCCGTATTGCAGCAAAACTTAAGTAATCCTTCTTAGTCGAAAACGGATTTCAGAATTTCGGCAAACACTTCAGGAAATTTACTAAATGCATACGAAGCCCACACAAAATAAATTTTAATTTCGTTAGGACCGCTGGTGTTACGGAAACAGGGGAAAGCATGTGTTGACGTGCTGATATTAAGCATAAGGATATCTTCTAAATATAAACTGGAATTCGTCATCCATTTCGGCACTCTCAATTATACTCAAAAATCTCCCAAGGAAGGGAAAATGCGTAGACGAGGAACGAGTGCGTAAGTGGCAGTTCTATAACCATAGGTTGAGTCGATAATTAATGTTTCCTCTTGACTGAATGCAAGTTGCCGCGGGCTTCCGCATTTGTGCGCAGAGACGCGTATTTATAGCATGATTAACTGTCATTTTGTAGATTTAAATAGCTAGGCATTCCATCGTCCCGTGACGGTAAGTCGCGCATCGCAAATGTCCCGGTTTCTTAAGTACGATCTTGCCTGGTGGTATGGGTCTGCATCAATCCAGACTCCACCTCTTGCGCATAGCACATGCAGGAATTTTGTAGGCGGTCCCTCGACTGTTTGCACGTCAGAGCAATTTGGTTGGTTAACTGACAGTCATGCCTATTTTCAAAATCATTTTTATTGAAGGTGACTATATTTTTACCTTACACATAAGAGGCTGTGAGCTGCAACCATGCCTTTGATTATTTTGTCGACACCCCTTACCATGTTAACTGAAATAGTCCGTATATCTTTCACAAAAAGACACGTCCTAGTATGCACCGAGCGTGGGCTTATCCGTATAGGCAAGTTGTCCTGTCTGCGGATTTAATTCAGGGAGGTGAAAGAAATAGTTGTGATGCAGGAGCCCTCCAGGATATTCTGCGCATAATAAGGTACCGTCTGTTGCTCCAACAGTTTTTTTCAAGCTGATTCTCAAATACTAAGGTGGAAAGCCCAAAACTTATGAAGTGTGTTCATGTAGGCATACGTTAACAAAGATCCTCCAGATATCCAGAGCTAACGAGCTCCAGATAGATGACAGAGGCCAGGGACAGGCAACCGCCGACTGCGCACAACTCGATCAAGCATTCATTTGTGCGGCAGAAATACGGACACATGCACTCAGGGTGAAGAAACACAGTCCGTCAGATTCGCCACAATTACTGCATTCTACGGGAGTTCAATAATACGCTGCGTCGTGTAGGTTTTTTCTCGATACAGATCGGTAATTTGTTCATACGAGAATAGGCACACACTGGCCATCTGGTTTCTCAAGACAGAAAACAGCCCGTCACATCGTGTGTACTTGCATATTTGGTGTGCACCGATTTTATACATTCGCAGGTTTCTCTTTAAACATTGGGCAAACCTCCATATTTGTATACCTGTTTTACATAAACTTGCGCCTTCGTATTTTGTAATCAAAAGAGAGTCGTAGTACGGCTTTGAAAAAGAAGAGGTGAAATTTTAATACGCTTAGAACGCTTACATGATTATTCGCAATAAAATATTTCCTAGTAAATTATTTCGCAATCTACATATGCAACCGAACGCACATCTACCGCAATATTTTATGAGTTCCGGAGGTCTTGCGTAGGAAAATTAAGAGTTAAATGAGTATATTTTTCAAAATGGTAGATGATGCCTAATGGGCAATCATTGATAACATTGTTAGCATGTGGAGATGAATTGGAACAAGCAAACCACTCCAAGAGTCAAGACTTGCTTTCTCACTAGGTCAGCCTGTCGGCAAACTTCATTTCGTATGAAATAGACAAAAAGAGTTGGATTGCGAAAATTGCCATGGGAAGATCCAGAAGACCAGTTGGCGTGAATACATATCACAGTCGGCCCAGTACATTTATAAGGGAATGGTGCACAGGTAAAACATTTGACTGGAAGGGGAAATCAACTACGACTCGTCTTTCCTGCAAGTGCAATGTGGAAACAGGGTGAAGGGAGGACTAAGGGACAGTGAATTAGGAGACAGTGAGGGTTGTGGAACGGGGGAAGGGTACGAAGGAGTGCTTGCAGTTAACCGACCCCTGGCCACGGTAGACGTGGTACTTGTGCCTGTTTCCTCTGTGCACATAAGACCGGCTTTCTCAACCCGATTGCAGTGGACCAACTTGCAGTTATATTGAAGGGACATGAAACGTCAGAAGTTTGTTTATTGTCCCGATAAAGCTTTTTTTTCCGAATGATGCTCCTTCGAACACTATCGTCAGCTTTTGTGCTTATAGGGATATCTAAGAATGGGAGCGAATCCGCCGTAAATGTGATCCGCGGATGTGCTTGACTTACAGCATCTAAGAGTACAACTATGTAGGTTTCTGCGGTAGCGATTGCGTGGATGTCGTCAACGCAGGGACCTGAATTAACTTTCCACGATCGGATTCATGCAGGTATCAAAAATCTGGGGAAAGTTGTTTACCAGATGTCGTGATTACTTTCCAACGTTGATTTACCTGGATGGCTGAAAAGATACTCAATCGAAAGTCAAACTGCATGATACATGCGTGACCCTTCATCAAGTAGCATGCTAGTAGGTGATGCGCATTCAGGGTATTGTTTTGTTGCATGCGTATTGCCAGCAGCTATGTCCAGAATATCCTCCTACGAAACGAAATCGTGTATTAGCTCGGACTCGGAATCAGAGGCGTCACTAACAAACAGGCAATATCTGTACACATCTGCACTAATCGGAATTGCACTGGAAATTGTTACAGTCAAAACTCAAATTCGACCCAATTCTCGTGAAAGTAATATTTTCTGTTAATGGATGAGAAGACAACCCGTGTAACTTTTGAAGGTCTTATACATTGGTCGTGAGAGTGTTAATAGCAGGAATGAGTTGTCATCTCAAATGATTACAAACGCCCACAAGATCTGCATTGCAAAGAGCTAAAAAGAAGTTTAACTAAGTCGGTAGTCGTTTTTGTCAAAGCGGTCGGAATAGAGAATATTCCATAAAACCCTTAACTCTTGGGGGTTTTTACAAATATTTCATGATGTGTCATGTGACGCGCATGACAGCCTTAACATCATGATTTCCCATCGGAGCTCTTAGATCATTTTAAATTTGTGAGTGTAACTTTTGCAAGGACTTCGCCTTTGAGTTTGTTAATCTGATCGTCTACTTGAAGCTCTTCTACTTTGCAGGTATGCACCTCCGTTAAAAGAGTACAAAACTGCACACCCATAGCGACTCCGTCTATTTCGCTATGCAGTTAGATGTCAATAAAGAACTACGCATTCAATGTATACCTTAGTAAGAGCCCGTTTGAATGCCTGCATCCGTCTTCCTATTTCCTGACGTGTGGCCGATATGAATTCGTGGGTGTAATCGACTGTCTCGGCAACGGGTACGTTTATAAAGTGCGATGAGATTTCTAGCAAAACATCGCCATTACGTCTATGTTCAAGTCTCTGACGTCACCAATGTATTCGGTGGTATCCCAATAGCCTCGTGGTGCCAACTAGATTGAAAGGATTGCGTTTCTCTGCTGAGCACATATCTATCGCACGATACGGAGGATCCCCCATCTCCAAACTGTATGAACTGTCAGGCCGTCCTTGTGAAGTTTCGGTTTACCAGCAGTCGAGGAATGCGTACCGACTGTTCAGAGGCGCTCGAAGTCGCAGCTGTCTATGAAACCACCTGAGTGGAGTCTTCCTGAACAGTCGGTCAGTTCTACCTGCACTTCGTCCATGCAATCTTTTATCTCACCTACTTTTCTAAATTTATTTTAGTCTGATTGTATGGACCGTATCTTCATTGATCACCATATTTGACTATTATAACAACATGCATTCAGTTATGACCAGCACAGCAGTCACACCGATGAGGGCTTTTGGAGCTGCAACTTTGTTACGGAATTCCAAATAATATGCGGATTTTATTTTCCAAATTCACAGGAGATGCATTTCCTGTCCAACAATATTAATTTGCATCTGGAATTACGTCTCGTCACCGCTACTGGGTTCATGATCG
Organism: Spirometra erinaceieuropaei; assembly: GCA_902702965.1. Classification (NCBI taxonomy): domain Eukaryota; kingdom Metazoa; phylum Platyhelminthes; class Cestoda; order Diphyllobothriidea; family Diphyllobothriidae; genus Spirometra; species Spirometra erinaceieuropaei. Next base: position 41,151 of record CACRXP010000160.1, read on the forward strand.
CAGTTATGCGATGGTTACCTTACCTAAGCGTTTTTAGGTATTTAATAATGTTTTCTTAAGAGCGGGGGAAAAGAAGCCAGTGCACTTAGTGGCGCGAAGTTCGAAAACAATTGAAAGCATAAGCATTTTCGAAGGTAAACAAAAGACCTGTTCATACTCTAGTGTTGATCAAAATGAGGATGTCAATTGGAGAAATCCTTTTCAAGATGTTCAAGAAGCTTCGAACACCAGATAAACGATTTATCCTTTTGAACTTTCTCTCAAGATATTTCAGCCCAGTGCTCATCCCTAATTTGTTGGAGAGTAAGGACTTCATGGTCTGAGCCGGCACTAATAATTCGACCTTTGAGATTCCAACATGTACCATTGTGCAGCAGTAATGTAAACTACGCGAATTCAAACAGAGGCGGCCGAGGACACCAATCACTTAGGCAGTCAAATTATTTGTGCCCATTCGACTGAAGAGGAAAGCTGTTCATCAGCAGTGTTCCAAAGCTCAGAAAAGCGGTCAAAACGTGAAGACGCGATCAAGCAAAACCTTACGCCTTACATGCATTCATTAGTGGCATAGGTGTCTGAGGTGCCGGAACAAAGTATAGATGACAATGCGCAGTCTTAAGGAGTAAATAGGCATAAGTGATCAGTTTTCTTCATTTGTTGTTTCGTACTCTGACTGTCCCTGCAAATACCCAAAGTTGAATTAGTAAAACGTATGGATCAGGTTTTCTGAATATAAGCTGGGCACTCGGTGACGGACACGCTGTTTTTATATGAATTTTCATGGGGTGTAGGGGTGTCAGCGGTGGGTTCACGTAATGGTCGTGGTGGTCGCTCACTTGCTTGCAGGTGAGACTGCGCCTAGCGTCCACTTGCTGGCACTCAACTCTCACCTGTGGCTCCACGTAGCTGGGCTCTGCTCAGCGGCCACACCCCGGGCAACCGTCTCGACCGGCTGGCTAAACCAGGTGAGGGGGCCCTGTGCGCTGTGCCGTGTGCACAGGGTTTGCGGATTCCGCTGGATGGAAGGTCGGATGGAACCTTGCGTCGGCACCGTCGTGACGTGGTTCGTCTCTGCACGTCGCTCGACAGCCGGTGACGGGATTGATCTCCACATCGACATCGCCTTGACGCGCCCACCTTCGCCGACGGAGACCCCGGCTTACGGCGAATTCGAGTCGCTCTCCACTACAACCCGAAGTCGTGGTCCCATAGTGGAGTTCGGCCGTGCCACAACGGCACATGGCAGCCCTATTCAGGGATGGCACTGCCAGCCCCCACGAGGGGAAGGGTCTAGAAAAGGTGGCCTAAACATTGCTGGGTACCACGCCGTCTCCAGGCTAGCCAGGGCCGCAGACGTCTAAACATGGTCGAAACAATCAAAATCGAAACAACAACAATACCAATAACAGCAACAACAACCATACTCATTCTCCTCATCCTACCTCTTCTTCCTCTACCTCCGTCTATTCTTCTGCCTATTCTTCTCCTTCGTCATCTTCTTCTCCATCTCCTTCCCGTCGCCCCACTCGTTGTCACCAGACTGGCAGGGTGAGCGCGCTCACTCTGGCAGCCTGGAATGTTCGTTCCCTTTTAGACAATCCGAGGAGCAACCGACCGGAGCGGAGGACGGCG
>CACRXP010000160.1:42887-53345 GCA_902702965.1 Spirometra erinaceieuropaei
TTGAGTCCGAGACTATCCCGACACGTCAAGCGTCGTGGATAGGAAGGTTGCTGATTGACGCCCGCTCTCGGTTCACGCAGTTCGTCGCGTTGTGTGTGTGTGTGTGTGTTGTGTGGAGTGGCGGACTGGTGGGCTGGGGACGGGCTGAAATAGCACCTTTCACGGCCCTCTCACGCAAGTGAGAGACACGCCGTTCAACCCCCGTTGTGTGAAATCCTGGTGTTTGTGTGTATGGGGGGCCAGGTCGTGCCGTGGCGCGCGCAGTCATGGTCAGTCGACCATGACAGCCACCGCGCCCATTCCCCACTCCAGTCTGCTGACCGGCTCGGACAGTGGCTGGGGTGTGGGAGTGGGAAGGGAGAGTGAGGTCGAAGACTCAGCGCACTTTCTCCTCACTATAAACAATCTGACGCGCTTGAAGCTATCACGGTGCGCTAAAAGCCGTGGCTTGGAAGGTTGCCAACTGACGGGGTACCTTGGACCTCCTCCTTGACCGGAGGCGGTCTGAGAGTCAGGCTGCAAGGGCTCCTTTTTAATGTGGCCTTTATGGCACTCCCATCACAGTGTGGGATCCGAGCCAGGCGTTGGCGGCACGCCCAGGTGCGGCTTCGGTCGTGCCAGCCTCCAAATCTCTCTTGTGTTGTTTGAAATCCTGGTTATTTGTTGTGTAGGCCAGGGGGTGTGGTGGAACGCCCAGGTGACTAACCCATCCGTCCGAGCCATCCACCTGCGGCCTCTCTCGTCTCCGGTCTTCTTGACACTGTCTTGACACCGGGCTCGGGCGAGGGAGGAGGAGAGAGTGTAGGTAGATGCTACGCAAGTCTACCGGCACTATAAACCCCTGCGTAAGTCACCGTCCCTGCTCCCATTGCTGCTGCAACTGTGGGGCACACGGTGGACATCATCGAAACCGATGGTCGAACTGTCATATGACTTTTCATGGTGCAGAACAAGGGAAAGCCTGAACGATGTACCACCGGGAAGATAACCTTAACTCTAGGAGGGCAGTAGTGTAAGTAGCAGTGACGGTCATATTTCTGAAGACAATTATAATAATAGCATCAGTATTATAATACCAAACCTACCCCAAACCCTGGACCTCGAACGAGAACGCAGTCATTCGATCTATCGATCTGGCGCCGGCATACGGAGCCCTATGCAGTCAGCTCCGGACCTGCGTCACAGAATTTTTAATTGGCCCATATCCCATATGAATCTTGCTTGTTCCGTTGGCGCTTTTATCTCCGAAGATGGACTCCTGTACGAGTTTGAAAACCTGGACAAATAAGAGTTTCGGTCATCGAGCAGTCTTTTTTTCTCTTCATAAATACATCTGGAATTTGGACATTTACCTCCAATTGTTTTATATCTTTGATGAATGGGTTCTGGCCGGAAAGCCTGGAAACATGGAAATATCCGACGCCGCAAATTTGCATTGTTTGCTTTGTGAGGAAGTGATTTTAAAGGGAAAATTAGGCAAAAACTACTTATGGGTGGACTTGGTGTAGCACAATCATGATATGAAATATATTTTGACACTAAGACAGTATTCTATAAATCACTTTACGTTTATGCAATAGCATTATCTGCAAATAGATCGATGACGGGAAAATTTGGTTTTGATGTATTTACTGTTGTTTAAAGAGCAACTATTCAATTGATGCCCACATGGCTGCACTGGAGTTCTAGGAGGGGAAGAGGTGATCCTTTTCCGTACTGTAATCAGACAAGATCGGGAAACCCCCGAAATGCGTAGACATTACATCCATCATTAAGTGTGGAGATTTGGCCGGAGTCAGACTGAGCCCCTGGAACCACAAAGGCGTTTAATTCTCCTGATTAGGCAGCCACGTCAAGAAACTGCGGCGCTAACCTTTGGTTTTTTTCATTTTTACGCACAAAACAAGTAGGAACCTATCCTGACATCTTGCCGGCAGCCCTATCGAAGACCGCTCACAGGCATCAGTGTGTATTCAACTTCACTGACTGTTGCTGCTACTGCTGGATGAGGCTCGTAATGAGTAATAAGCACTAAATTCCGTCCCCGGGTGTTAACAAGTCTGATAATGCATGCGCGAGCGACATGTTGTTTACACACTATGAATTTGTTTGCTATGAACTGTATGGTCGATGACTGTCTGAACTGAACGAACTAATTTACATCTCATAGCTTTATTTTTTGGAAAAGTAGTAGGAATAATGTTAACGTTTTTCCAAGAGCAGTAACAAACTCCATTTCTGCTCCAGCGGAGCGAGTGAGCAACGAGTAATCTAAACCGTACTGTTGGTTATGTGTTGTTAACGTTATTTTCCAGCAATTACTAAGCTCAAGCTTCTCATCTCCGCAATGAAGTCCCTATTACCGCAGTTATGACAAATGTCCTTTGTTGAATTCACGACTGATTAAGTCGTGTTTGGGAAAATGGGCTTTTAAGATCCAGCTATGTTGTTTTTATTTTTGTTTTTTAGAACAGTTTCTGACAAAGATCAGATTATCTTCTTATCAACAAAATGTGGCACTCCGCACAATTAGAGTCTATCACTAGTGCAGGGAATAAGCATTCTGGTCGTCAGTCCTTTCTACTTGAGGCATACGAAAAGTCATAAGGTTGAGAATTAGATTATTAGCGGAGGATCTCCAGAATTAGAACGACAAAAGACTCAGAAATGTCAGAAGACTATAGTATATGATGGCGAGAGGGTCGATGGATCTAGGGGATTATCCATTTAATCTGTACGGTCGCAAGGATAAGCGGATTTTTGCAAAAATAGCATGCCGAAGTCACGACAGATGACTTGAATGAGAGCGCTGTAAAACTCGGAGAATTCGGATAGTCATATCGTGTCTGAGGCGACGTCTTGGAAGTTCCAGGGGATTATCCATAAAAATGCTGCTGTCTAAGTAATAAACAAGTTTTTGCTAAAATAAGCATGCCCTAATGTACGGTAGATGTGCCCACTCATGAAATGTTAACCGAAATTCTGAAATATATTCTCGATTTTAGATAATTGCTGAAGTGGTGTTGTGATATCAGTTATTGTGCAGCACAATCCTAAGGGGTTTTCATCACACCAGAATGCCGGCTTTTTGAATGTACCTCTTTTTGGTCGTTTGCAAAAACTTCACTTCATAAAAAGTAATTACTTATTTAGTTATTGGTTTTTGATGCTCTTGTAAATTCGATCATATTTATGGAAAACAGGCATACAAATATTTCCTACTGTACCATTTGGTAACCAATTGCTTCTTCTTTATATTTTATACTCAAATAAAGTTCCTATTTTGAGAATTTTGGGGATGTAAAATGCCTATTCTTACAGCACCACATCATCACGTTTAATAATGCGACAATCAGTGGAAGATCTCATGGCTTGTGAGTACTCACCGCTTAGGAGGAAACACATATTTCCCTATGCTTCTCAAAGGACACTTCGAAGAGTTCACAAAATTTTGTAATGGATGCAGAATATGTTGTATACGTCATGAGGGGCATTAATGAACGGACAGATACGATGTCATAGGGACGCTGCGCGGTCTTAAAAATCTCGTAATTAGAAACTTACAAAACCTAAAAGGTACTCTTTCGTCGAGTAGTAAATGTAAAGATGGCGTGATTTTCTGCCCAAAAGGTAAATAAAACATAGTTTTGTTCAGAAAATTTATTTAAATTTATAATGCTCTTGAAAAGTTATATGAAAAATGGATACCACTTAAGTAACCATTTTCATACGGAGTGCAGTTTTTGGAGGGGTAGAAAACAAGTGCATTCAGAGGCCAGAATTCTGTTGTGTTCGAAATATCGTGGGATTATTCTGTATGATAACTAATATTAAAACTCCATCTAAGTAATCCTACCTAATCGAAGACGCATTTCAGAATTTCCGCCAACCCATCATGAGATCTGCCACTCACTGTACTTGTAAAGTATACAGTCTAGCTCAGTTTTATGAGTACTACATGAGGTTTTCCTTCCAAGGTAAAGAAAGTCGTGACATTCCTCTAGCGGGATGCATACAGTACGTAGACCGGAAACCCTGAATTTAAGTGGGAAGGCAGGTGATGCAAAAGCTATTCGAGTATAGAAAGCTTTTTTAAAAAACCTTAAGTCATTTACTCTTCAAGTAGGAAAATTTGAGAAAAGTACAATTTGCCACAAAAAGAATACATGAAAGAACATTTTTGCACACTTTTCCCATGAAATGTAATTGAATTTATAAGGGAATTGAAATTCAATATGAACTTTTCATACTTCCTATGTAATTGCTTTTACTTAGACTTAACTTTCCTTGCTCTTGTCTATAGCTGCAAAAGGGGATATCAGTGCTTAAGATTACGCACTATACTGGTACGTCGGTTATTGTCCTTGAGGAATGTAAGCATAAATGAAGATCCTTGCATTTGCATTTTAGACAATTATTTATGACGAAGTAAAATAGATCTACGTTTTTCTAATACAATTTAAATAACGAAAAGTATATTTTTAAGTCGAATTATACTATTGTACGTAACTATTCCTCTGCTCGCAAATTCCGCAAAACCCCAGCACTAACCGGCGAAGATGTTTCCTTATTTCCCAAGTCTCTGCAACTGGGCCTAGAGTATCCGAAGAAAACAGGACCTGCGAAGGGAAAATTACTCATTGAAGAAGTTAGAATCGACGGATTGCAGGGGTCTCCTCGCAACACTAAGTCAAGTTTTGTGTTTATGCCGGACCCTGCAGTCAGTAGCAATAAAATTCGCAATGTGCGCGATTGGTAGTTTGCACTGAGTATGTCGCAAGATAAGCGTGGTTTCAAAGCCCAGGCAATGGGGTCGCTAATCGGTATCGGTTATAGCAAAAGCATTGTGTTCGTCTGGGTCATTCTTTTCATCCGTCAAAACCAAACCTAGATTTCGGCCGATTTTACTAAATGCACATATCAGTAACCATACCCTAAGAGGGTCTCAAGTGCGGGCAATTGTTTAACTAGAATATGTCGCCTCACTTGCTTAAACGCAGGCATATTCATCATTTAATGCTTTCGACTCCCTTAGAGAAGTGTCTGCTCAAAGTGAAACCGATTTACCTCAGTATACACAATGTCTCCAATTTGAAGAAACCATCCAAATGAAGTGCGACGTAAAAAGATTTGATGCATCTTATTCTACGCGAAGATGAGTAGCTGTTGTACGGTAGTCTGTCTGTTGAAGACATGTTTACTTGCAAGGCAGTGGTTATAGCCTAAATCTAAGGCCCACTCAGGCATCTCAAAAGCTCCGTTTTAACCCTTGCCCTCCTCACCCGTTTGGGTTCCTTTTTCCTTCTGACCACAGAGAATCGGGCTATCTGCCACCACTTCTGGTTGAAATCCCAGGGGCTGCCCAACTGATGGGCGCCAGAGTTTGCTCATTTGCTTGTAATTACTACCTCAATCTTCTGTCGAATCTTAAAAAAATTTCTGTCGTTATTCGTAACTGCTGCGCAGAGAGAGTTAGTTTGATGGACACACAGGGTGGGACATATCGGCGTATTTGCGAGCGTTTCCCAGCCGTAACCTAAATGAGGAGAGTTTGATATTTTAGCTCATAAATGTCGCTTGTGCCAAGGCTAAATATCCAGGTCAATTTTTAAAAAAGAGCAACACTTTCTCTCTTTTTTAAAATTTCACATGTATACATATTTGTGCTGGTTTGTGCATTTGAACGGAGTAATAACAAAATATTATCGTTTTTTCGATTATTCTCTCAAGTTTTAGGTATGTCGAGATGCTTTGGAGGCAACCGCGTAAAATACGCTTAGTAAACGCGTAGCTTAGCTTTTGAGCACAGGATAAGACGCAGTCGAACATTTCGCACCCCTCTCATATGTAATTTAGAAACGAGAACTGTGCCATACTAGACGCCTGGAGAGTGTTTTAATTGATATTCCAGAACGCAGGCAAAGTCCAGAGTAGGACAGGGAGATAAGGAGAGATAACGGAAACAACCTCAAAAGAGGAGGCGAATGCGATCTTTTGGTTGCTGAGGGAAATCGTCATGGTCCGACAAAAGGACCCAATAATAGACTGAAAAATATAAAATCTCCTCTGAACGTTTATTTCGAAGAAATCAACGGACGTGAACGCTCATTTGAGGAAGCTCCTAGCAAAGCCCACATTGGTGAGAGGTCCTATAGCTAAATATGTTTTTATTTTGTTAAGAACATCCTAGACACAAGTATTAGCGAAGTGCTCATTTTTTGTTTAAATATCATGGTTCACGGAAATTCCGGTTTAACCTAAGAATTAAACCACCATTCGCAGGAAAATAACTGCTGAATATCTCACTGTGTTGCTGAAAGATTTCAGTGACTACCTTAATTTGAGGCCCTCGATGCGCACTATTACAGAAACCATTTGTTTGGAGCAATCAACAGAAGATACTGTAAACCTCATTGTGATGGCTTTCAAGGAAAGGGTGTCCTGCGACCCAATGTTCTCAATAGTCCTGATTGAACTGTTGCCCTACATTGTTTTTCTATCGAGTATAGCGAGTGTGCCATTGGTCGACGTGCTCTGGGGCAGCACGAAACAGAAGTTACGCTACAAGTCAGAAAACTTTCCGGTTGAGAGAGTTTCGCCCATAAATTGCCCTCAGACAGCGTTGGAAAGGAATAGTGTACAAGGCGGATGAATACAATACATGAAAAGAAAGAGTAATGACTGTACATGAATACGCTCCAATGCTTTTGCCAGAAGTAAAAAATGCAAATAAATGATAAAAACCACGATACGCCAACTCCATCGCTTTTGTAACGAAGAGCATGTTTTAACTCAACATGGAGAAAATGTTTTCCGTCTCACTGGAATCTTTTGCCATTTTTCGCATCGAAACAGTGGGCTGTTATTATGCATGTTGTTCAAACTGAGGGCATCGATCCAAGCAAGCAGATGTTAACCTTCAGCAAACTGAAACATCATTTTGTGCCGTGTACTCTGTGTGATTAGCCTTTTCATCTTTTAGAAAGGTAAAACCACTTTTAAAAATTTGATTCGCACATTTTTGTCCATTGTTGTCCCTAAGACAGTAATAATGTAGGCGGCGAGGGGACTTTTATCGACTATCAGGTGAGTAAGACCGAGACCTTAAGAGCGCTACCACCGGGGACTGCACTATAGCTGGCAGATGGATTTTATCATTGCAAAAAGGGTCACTGTAGAGTCGCTGTCTCTGTCGGCGACACTGTTCGGTTAGTCATCTTCACGGACTGTAGAAGCGAGAGCTCCAAGGTAAATTCAAATCATCGCTTGCTCATTCTACAATGGAGACACCTCTGTACACGTTAGTATATTGTGAGTTGCTCAGTATGACTTCTCTGTGATGCTCCTATCTACCTGAAAAACGATCATAAAGCTCACATCGCCGCTCATTTACAAATTGTTATGAAACATTCCATCTGGTGTCCACCTTAGTGTGCGCCGTGACAAAGTAAATTCTGTTGTATTCCAGTGGACAGTCTACTGTTTGATATTTAGGAAGGTTTTTTGCAATAGTTTGCTTTTCAATTTTGCACTGGTTCAGATTTAATCCCTCAGGATGCGAGGCCTTTTACAGTCCCTTTGGATGAATGTCACAGGAATAAGCGTCCTCGCAGGAAGGGATGTAGAGTGCTTGAGTAACGACTAAGAATTTGGCATACGAATGGCCAATGAAACCTGAGCATACCCCTCTTCAAACGTTGACAGAACTCGTTTTTCAGGAAATACTGTACTTTCTGGAGATGGTTGGACCTGTCGAGTCTCAGGGAATCCTCCTTATGAAAGTCATTATCATCCAGTTTGCAGTGTCTTAAGTTGGTTGTTCCAAACAGATTATTTCTCTAATACACGCTTATATGAAGAAAGCCTTAAAATCTGGAAATTTATAAAAATTGTGAAAAGTATCATGGGGGAATCAAAAACTGGTTAACGATTATATGTTTGTTTTGGGTGCATTATATATTTTTATTACTCACGCACAAAAAACCGAATTTGGTCTGGCAGAGGCTAAACTTTTCCCGTTTTCTGTGTCCTCGACCTGGGAAACCGGTACAAATATGCTGATGTACCCCACCTCATGCGTTCATCAAAACCAGCTTTGACCTCTCCGTCGTCAATAATAACGGCGGAATTTTGATAAATATTTTCCAGAAGACTGAACTCTTGGTTATGAGGAAATACGTAAAAATGAACTCTATCAGGTACATAGCTTTTGGGATTGTATCTTGAAGCGGTGTCCGATGGTTGAGTTCCGCGGTGAGCTCAACCACACCGTGCATTTAGGACACAGGTGTTAGTCTAAGATTGAGGCAATAGCCGCCATCTTGCGATTAGGCAAGCCCTCAAAAGACCGATAGAGAAATGGCAGTCACTCACTCTCATGCAACATGATATGAGGCAAGCATTGGGCGTCGTTGTTCAGTCGGACAATTACATCAAGTTGAATAGATTTTACATACTGGATATGATTTGGTCCTGCTACATTCTTCGGTACGAACAGTTAGTCTCCTAAAATACTTCTAAATATAAAACAAGGAGCCTGCTTATAATTACGCTAGGGAAACAGACGGCGCTTAGCCAAACAGTTTACTGAACTTGAGGCAGCCTTCGGCTTCATCTCCAGCGGGGGACAGTCTTAGTAACGCGAACCGGTCAAAATCTAGACTTGATTTAAGCCGAAGACGCACACTACGTTTGTTACAACCGTAGACGAGGACCAATCTCACTTCGTGACAATTCGTAACCGCATTTTTCCGTGCGCAGACGCATTTACCAAGACGTCAAAATGCAAATCCCGCTTATTAATATCTTTATTGTTGCTAACTACAAGGTTCTACATGAAAACCAAACTTGGTCACGTGCGACGATTGTTACTTTGATCCATTGGTTCCAATTTTTGTCAGTAATTGTCTTTTTAATATTCAGTTTGATCTGGTTAGTCTGGATCCACTAAATGCAGTAGGCAATAGTGCACCTAGTTTCAGAATTCGTATGCAGTGGGCAGATGTGTGGCCACATGTTCGCGACGCCTACCTTCAGACAGCGTCATTCGGTTGCCCCGTGACAACAGATCAAATCAGGGCTTCCTCACATCGGTGTGTCCGCTGATTTACTTTCTCTCAGCTGCATGTACGCCTGCAGTTAACCATTCTTCGCCGATTCCTGTCGAGGACAAAGAACTGGACTAAGATCGGGTTTCTAATTGTCCCTGGTGTTTACTTCCAGTACATAAGCCCTAGTACACCTCCAACTTCTTCTCTGAACGTGTCTGATTCCAGTGCTTTTGTATGCCACCTGCACAACTCATTATTTTGGTCTCCTACGACTTCCAAGAAAAGTGTCTAAGTACAGCATAGCGAGCACTAAGCTAGACTTTTACAGAATACTGGCAAATGTCGTATTATTCTTAATTTTACGACCGTCTGTAACATATTAGACGAGTCAAATATGGTGGAAAACCTGGAAATATACTTATATCCAAAACCCCAATTTCACCGCTTTCGGTTTCTGAAGGGTGTTTTCTATAACGAGAAAATGTAGGTAACGTCCGCGTATTGGCGACTCTTAAAATTCCAGCTGGGGATTATGGGAGGTGTCTTTTTTCTAGTATTATCGTCTGCAAAGACATCGAACTAGGGAACGGTCGCTTCGACCTGTATTCTGCCCTCAAGAGATTATTCTGTAATCCATGCCTAAATTATCGGAAAAAAACTACGTTTGAGTTCCGAGATAAAAAAAACAATTCTTTTTTCGTGTTGTAATCAGACAAGATCGCACAACCTCCCAACTATGTGCACATTGTATTCACTAGCTACTGCAAAGGTGTTTTCATGCCTCACGTAAAGACTGCCATTTGGCAGGTTTCTACCATGTTAGAAAGTCAGAAAGAGACTAATTATGTTAGCAAACGTAACCGAACAAGATCGATAATCTGAGATACAGAAAGTGCCCAACGGATCACAAGAATCGTATTGTTGACGTTTTGGGGAGCTTGGTCGGCTCTCCATTGCATTTACGCTTCCCCATTCTGCATTAGCAGACAAAGCGAATAGAGGCAGATCTTACCTAGTTTTTGAAAGCACGGAAGCCTTGTCGTTGATCATGACTGTAGACTATCCGAAATCGTAAGCACGGTTGACATCCAGCCCATAGTGCCATCGGCAGCTTGCCCACCGGCAACAGCGTTCATCCAACTCAGATTAATGTAACTGAAATTGCAAATGAGGTCCTTGGGTTGATTTTGATATGGGCTGTTTACTGCTAGTAAAGAAATACTGAAAAGGCAATGTGCAGGTCTATTTCATTCATCCTTGGTTCTGTTATAGTAGAGTTGATATTGGCTTTTTGGACAAAACCTGCGAACTCGAGATACGACAGTTCGACCGTCGGTTTCAACGATGTCCACTGTATGCTACAGAGCAAGGTGCAGCAAGCAGGGTGACTTGCGCACGAATCAGTTTA
>CACRXP010000160.1:53456-90102 GCA_902702965.1 Spirometra erinaceieuropaei
GGTCCAGCAACTGGCAACCATTTTTCTTCAAATTACGAGTGACAAGCGTATGAAAAATGTTTACAATATGTAATATTCGTAGATGACAATAAAACTTTTCCCTATACTTAAAGCCTGCAGAAAGGACATGCTAACTGACTACAATTTAATATGGAGTATCAAGGCATATTATTATCCATACAGTAAAGCTACACAATTGTTTTAAGTAGAAAGCATCAGTAGTGGAACTCTTGATGAGCGCATACATAGTTTTTTATAGAAACCTCTGGCTTTTCAGTTAATGACTGCTGCTCAGTATATTATTTGAGGAACTGGTTGGCGTCAGTAGTCCTTAAAAAACCCCACCCGCTGGTCTCCGACGGTGAAATAATAACCTTAAAAAGGAGAAGTTCAGCGCACTTTTCCGTCTTCTTGCAGGCCTCCGCCTGTCCGAACTTAGTTGACAAATAATGTCGATTTTGTCACCACATGAATTATAAAAAAAAGAACCACGGTTTTCCTAAAGTGGCATGCTGAAACGCTAAAAGTTCTTGTAGGGTATGAAATTTTTACAAAGAAGTGAGCAACCAAATGTTTGGAAGGAAGACAGCGAAAAAAAAAGGTAATAAACTTTTGACTGCCTTTTGTTCAACGAAAAGTCCTTTGGATATTCGTCGTATATGCTGGGACTCAGGCAACGACTATTGTGCTTCCGCATAGGTATTCTATGCGGCCGGCTTTAGATGCTGTCAAGAGACGCAGAAACTCTCCGGATGAACTATTTCTTCACTAGCGAAGGACCCTCTCTTTTAACCCTATGTCATTTGAATTGATGAATTATTCCTTCTACTCAGCAACTTTGGTGAGTGTCATTCACTAAAGATACGAAGCTTGATTGAAATATCGATCGGGCTCTAACCCTCTTGTAAATCCTTATTCTTCTACGATCTATTATCCGCTTATTTTCTCGGGTTAACTTACCCTTTAATGAAGTACGTGGACTTGCGTACCATATATTTTAAGTGCTTGCGTCGGACTCCACTCATAGCCATTTATCCACTAGTATTCTGTTGCCTACATCCCCTTTTCCACCACTTATTGCCCTCCTTTGATGATTCGCATCAAGCCCAGAAGGATGTCTTGATCGTAAAACATATAGTTCATGTGCTTTCTATTGCCATCGATATTATTTTGGTCAACAGTATGACGTTTTGGCACTTTGTAGCAATTGAACTCACCATCAAATATATTTCTTTTATGTTACATCGACAGAGGATGCGCCATCTTATGAAATTTTCGCCGAAATTCTAAAATATGCTTTTGACTCTGAAAGATTACTTGCGTAGAGTTGTAATACTAATTACCGTGCAGCATGAGTCCACGATATTTTGCTCATGCCAGGATGTCAGCACTTAAACGAGCTTCTTTCCATCTGTCTGGAAGCCACACCCTAAAAATGGCTACTTGAGTGGAAGACGTTTTGTTCTGGTTGGTTTTAATGCCCTTAAAAATACAAATATGTAATGCGGATAGAATGTGGCTAGATATCCGTCCTTTTACTAATTTGACAGAAAATTACGTTTTCTTTTAATTTTGTACCTGATGAGAGTATATATTTCAGTCTTGAATAGTTTCAATTATGAAACTTCTATGACCGTGAGATGTCCGTTTACAAATTATCACACCTCTACATTTAATAATGTTGCTTGCAGAGTTTACAATATGGTACAATTCGACCACAAAATTTTGCAAACCCCATCTTTTTAATAGCGTATCAAAAATGTTCAACTCTACTTACCTAGAAAATACACTGCTTTTACTTTTGAAACCTTGAATGCAAGTTTAACGGCAGGTCAGTGTTCACACTTATTTGGGAAGCAAAATGGTTTTTTAAACTGAATGACATTTTTTCTTCAAGTTCAAAGTTTTAAAAGAATGTACTTAACTCCAAATGGGCGAAAGAAGGAATATTCATGTTCATGTTTTCTATGAAATATATTTGAATTTATGGGGATCAATAAGAAAAAATGATGCCATTTGCCTTTGCATTTTTTACTGTATGTAGTTTTGCTGACGGTCGGAAGGAAGCACGTTCAAATGCACTCATCCTACTACGACTATTATATCTTGCGATTCTACTGCATGACTATTGATACTACAACCTCATTTAACTAATCTCTTCTAACAAAAAACGCTTTTGAATTTCGGTTAACATTCCATAAAATAGCGTTTCTACTGTATATTTAGAATTAATGGCTGCGAATTTGCCTTGCCTAGCCTGTTCTTGTACTTTCTCACAACTCCTGCTACAATTAAGCCGATCGAAACTTGCCACTCTAGTTCTATCTCGAATATTTGATTTTAATGAAGACAACGCGCCAAAGCGGCGATCTAATCTGTCATCTTGACATTCCAACGAATATTTCAGCACAGTAGAAGTCAACTTTGATTCTTTAACTTTTCTACTCACCGTGACGTTTTGAATAGTTTTTCTTCACGGCCACGCATGAAGCGAAAATTGCAGGCTTAAAGTAAGCGAAACGTCGGTCGGTCCCTGGAGGAACACATGTCGAGCTCCACTTGTACGGTGGCTTTCTACAAAGAAGGGCTCGCCGCTTCGGTGGGATTCGAACCCACACAGTAAGGGGAAGGCTTTAGTGCAGCCAGCGCTCTAACCACTTGAGCCACGAGGTCCCGCCGGATGACGAGAGTTTAATCACATTTGGGTCAAGTTACCCGCCCAATCTACTGCTACGTCTGGAATTCACCAAATCTGATACAGTAAGTTGACTGCCCAAGCAGGATTTCCTAAGTAATTCACCTACGTTGCAGTAGGTTGGGCGGGTAACTTGACCCAAAAGTGATTAAACTCGCGTCATCCGGCGGGGCCTCGTAGCTCAAACGGTTAGAGCGTTGGCTGTACTAAAGCCTTCCCCTTACTGCGTGAGTTCGAATATCATCGAGGCGCCCAGTTTTTCACAGTTGGGTCATTATTGAACCAACAGGATTGTCCTGTAAGTCGTGAGATAAGCCTTCAAATATCGACCATTGTACCTCAAGGTGACCAAGACAACGAGTTCAAAAGACGCCGCCGTAGTTAGGGTTGTTCATGGAATCAGAGTAAGCGTTAAACATTTGCAAGTGTCAGTGATAGAAACTCAGTCTAACCTGGTAGGTAACAGCCCAGTTGAGTGACTCAGTGCGTGAACAGACAGAAATTCTTTAACTTTCATTAAAATCCAAGTAGTTGAGTATTTTATTACATTGGTCTAAATTAAAAAAATTTGTTATACCTCAAGCACCGGGAAAAATGCATTCACCAAACACCCAACTAAGAGTAACACGTTGTTCAACAAATAACTGCATTTATAAAAATGGATAAAATTTTGCTTTGCTTGGAAATGCCAGTTTTTTTAAAAAAAAGTGGAGACATTAAAAGCGCGGAAATGTATGCTAAATGAAAAAAACTTAATTTCCTGACTTACGTAATTCTTGTTCAGGAAAACAACCCAATAAATAAAACATTTTTGGCACAGCAAAGCAAAAAATGTCTTTTGAATAATTATTGAAATAACTGCCTGCCAAAAATTAGTTCATTATGCGGCATGGTAGGCAGTCAATAGTTCAATATTTGGCGAGGGCTCTATCAATGGCTTCCAGGTATTTGGACGAGGGCTGACCGATTTTGCATTGTTTTATATGCAATTACTTGGGTTACAAGTAATCTTGTAAGATTATCTGCGGATAAAAGTCGCAGGATCACGTGAAGTCGCTGATCCAGACTATCACAGTGAACTAAAGTCTGTGACTAGGAAGGTTGCCAACTGGCGCCGCAACTTGGACCACGTAGTCAGCCCGGCTGTGTGTTTGTGTTTCGTGTGGCCGATTGGTGGACTGGAGGTCACACTGCGCTGGCATCTTCTTAATTGTACTCTCCCACACATGTGACATCCGAACTGTTTCCCTGGGAAAGGTCGTGAATTCCTGGAAGCAATGCATTCAGATGAAATATGCGTCAGTCAACATATCAACTTAGATGGCACATACCACTACCTGAAAAGCAAGTGGAAGCGAATGCAGTCAATGCCGGGGGGATGCCGAAGTGCCAGTGACGGGCATTGGCACAGACTTCGGCCAATAGCAGAATCACTTGTTCAACACGGTTAAATAACTGCTTTTGCGCATAACTTATAAGCCTTACGACGAACAGGGGAACCAGTCTAGAAAATGTGCGCAATAAAATTATTTTGTTCCCCAATAATCTCACCTATTTCAGATTCCATTTCTCGAGATGCCCGTTTTTAAGTATATAAAATGGTAGAGGAGAGCTCACCGACTGCGTTCCGGAACTCACTGGTCACGTTGTGCCTAGGGGCTCCTCTCTCGAGCCCAGTCAGCAGCCGTAAAGTGGGGCGTAATATAGGCAGAATGACATAACCAACAAAGACAATGGAGACTGAAATAGCTATTTCTGTGGAATTAGTCATCGTCAGCCAGCCATACTCAACCCCATGGTGTGCAACACTCGAGGCTCGATCCTCGACCCCATCCCAACCAACAGGAAGACGAACACATGGCTCAGCGGTTAAAGCGTAAGACTTCCAACGAACAGGCCGCGGAATGCAGCCTCAGGCGTTGCACACCATGGGGTTGGATATGGCTGCTTGACGACGGATATTAACACAGGAATGGAAATTCAAGCCTTCCTTGTATATGTAATAATACCATTCTGCAGACATAAAATATATATTTATATATCAGAGGGGAGAAGACAGAGTCTGGGGTGCAGATTGATACAGCATTGTTTCGGCCTTGTTTGCCTTCATTCAGTCAATTATAACCCTGAATAACAGCTTCGACCGAAACCAAAAATATCAGCTCAAACACCAGGTGCAGCTGCTTCACAACTGGGGTCTACCTGATGGGTCATAAGCACTTTATCGATCGGAAGTTCATGAGTGCCTCGCCATCTGCCAGTCTCTGTCACTGCAGATCGGGTATTTATAAACTCAGGAATGGGCGCACACAGATCTGTTGCCCTCCCGAAGTAAGCAAGCTTAGTATGGGTGATAGGAGTCACGCAAAACCAACGACCTACTAGGTCGAAGTCGGCCAAGCTATGATAGCAAAGGGGAGACGGTAGAATGATACAGCACTGTTTGGGCTTATTTGCCTTCATTCAGCCAATCATAACCCTGCCCACCAGCCGGGATGCAGCCACACAGGCACCATTGGCGGGCCGCGCATCAGACAAAGTGCGTTATATAAGGTGAGCCGTGCGCATGACTTCCCAGTCTCTGAAGATGAGTAGACGAAACAACTACTCGAAACGTCAGACCTCTAATACCCCTCTCTCGGTGAACGCCTCCTTTTCTTTTGACTTACCACCTGGGAATCGCATTTTCACTACTATCGAAGTTCATAAGTCCTAGTCTGTTACAATCAGCACGATGCTCGTGCCACTGTTGAGGAGTTCCAGGCAGTCAACCATGGGGTTGAAAATGAAGAAGAATTCCACATCAAGAGTGACCGAGGAAAAATCGACTGCCACAGACGTCCAGTGCAAGATGTGCCCTACCCCAACGTCTCTGGGAGGGAACGGTGACCCCAATTTTTCTCAAATATAAGAAGTTTTACCGGGATAAGATTACCAGTGGTCGGACACATTTGTTTTCCGACCGATGGGTCTACGCGTGCGAAATTGAACGAGCAGACTGTAACTCAGCGTTGGGTTTCGATGGTGGAATTCACCATGACAACAGCACAATTCGACAGCTCGTGGACGAGATTGAGAGTGGCGTCGGTCACAACTCAGAGTCTCCCGACATGGAGCAACTGACTGGCGCGTTTGAGGATTAAACACAGTCAGCAAATTTTGCTACCTTCGCCTCCAGTCCGGTTTACCTAAGGAGAAGACTGGTGCCTGGGAAGACCGAGAGCTCACACATTGAAACTTAGTCGTCTGATAAACTAACTCCGTCGCATTTGAGACTCGGAGACTTCGAAGTCACAACGACAATGGGTTCTAGAGGTGAATATGTGCTGTGAAAAACCTCTTTGAAAATTCACCTATGAAATTGCACTTCATCTAGAAAAAGGCCTGCCTAGAAGGGGAGTATGAGGGGAGGAGGAGGAGGAGGAGGAGGAGGAGGAGGAGGAGGAGTAAGAGGTGGAGATGAATGTATCAGATTGCTCGCGACTCCTTAGACACTCACCGCCGAACGATATCACTAACGGGTAAACACTCCAACAAGGTGTTGAAGCTTCAATTTGAGATTCACCTAGCAAGCCTATTAGCTTACACACAGACATTATTTCTGTTTCATAAAATGATAATGATAGTTTTGCTCTTAAGCCCCCTCCCCCGAAAAGACTAGTAGTGAAAAGAAAACACTGATTTAACTGGTAAAAGGACCTGTCTGAAGCAAACATATGTAAAATTGAATTTGGAAAAGGGGTTACATAAACCCTGAACGACGATCGACACTCAAACTGATTGCTTTTAGACGAACCGACGAGTCCTGGACGAAAAAAATGTGAAAAACCCCTGAGTGGAAAAAGCAGAGAGAAGTCACGAAACATGAGCTTTTCGGATGAATCCTTCAAAGGAAAAGTCACTGCACAAAGGGGTAAGTAGAAACAGGGCAGGTTCATAATGAGAGTACGGTATGCTAATGACACACGACACTAGGAAGCTCAGTGCGGCTGTTTAGTGCTGACAGATTTTGACATGGGCTCGAAATCCAAAGTTATGATGATCGCAGTCTTCATGGTTTTTAAGTCATAAATCTCGAAGGCTTTGTTTGTTTCAAGCTGAGACAGAGAGGTAAGCGGGTCATATACGTCGGATGTTATGTTACAGGAGACCTGGGGTGAAACCGACAATTGGGCGAGGCTACCACCTCCCAACCACCATGACAGGAGCCCGATGAGGTCGGGTCCAGAGCGAAACGAGGACAGCTTAGTAAATTTGCGTCATGAAATCTCAAACTATTTGTTGTGGAGGCGGGTTTGCAAGAACACTGTTTTGTTTAGGTCACGGTGCCCGGATTTCCAAAACCGGCTTCTGCTGAGATAGGGTGGCGAAAGGAACCAAACACGCAGGGGAAGATCGAGCGAGCACAGTAGCTTTGGGAGGATCGTCTAGATACAATGTGTGAAGACGCGAGATGGATCAGTTGTGATGACAATAATGGCAAATGACGCATATCATTGTACGGGATTGTCCTTTTCCAAAGTCACCGGGAATGCTGCTCGACAAGGATGAGAAAGTTAAAAAATTAATCGAACCAGTGATAGGATAAAAAAGGAGCTTCCGTTTAAAAAGTGACAGAACACTGGTGAACTGATTTCGGCCCACGGGTTATTCCATAGGAGTATATGCTTGCACGCAAATAAGAAGGGCATTTAGAGATGGAGGAAGTGATGGAGCACTAACCAGGAAGGCGGCATAAGTGAAAAAGGCTTAGAATTAGAGAAAAATTAGAACTAAAATTAGTGAGAAAAGGAGGCGGACGCCGACTTTCAATCTCCTAACCAGCATGAAGCTGTTGTTGGATAATTGGTGTCGATTTGATGAGGAGGCATGTAGATGTGCCTTTGAACATTTTCAGCCTTAGAACGATTAAACTCGTTCATTAAAACGAAAAAGGCGATATACGAGAATTGGACGAGTAAACATAATAATAAGAATTGTATTTAATGCCAGTTTACATGCATTGTCAGGCAAGTGTTAAACACAAATCCGGCCAACAGTGAAAAAGGTCCTGTCAAAAAGGAATAAAAATAAGGCTGGCGGTGGTTTTTATGGTTTAGAGGGTTCAGGAGAAAAAAACTGCTGGCCACTAAGTGCCGACAGTCAAGGGGGGGGGTTACACTGCATCGGATATTTTCAGTCCCCAATTCCTTTCATGAAGTTGGGGCTGGCCCAACCAGAACCGCCGAAGAACAGCTGTCGCTGTTGGCTAAAGAAATTGCTCCTGGTGAGACTGGCCAAAGAGATCAGAGACCACAAACGCCATCGCTACGGTAAAGTCAATCAGTGGATTTAGCACCCAAAACTTATGGAAATTTTCTGAATGCAAACATCGAGAAATAGTTCTCTTAAATAAAGGATAGTTTTGCAGAGTTTTCCTATTTCTGGGTAGTTTATTCCAAATAGCAATTGCGTTTACAGAAAATAACCGACGATATTTAACCGTACGTGTCAGAGGACGAAATAAAAAGACCTCACGGTGGCTGTTACGTCGGGGTTGGGCAAGATGCCTTAAAGTAGTGAGTGGGTTAAAGGTACGATTATATAAATGCTTAAGTAGCAAAATAGTCCCTTTTTAATCTACTAAACTATAAAGCATCAAGGGATGTATGCCGGCAACGTTCTTGGTAAGACAAATGTCGCTGCTCCGGAGTTAAAACTCTCTTGGTAAAAAAGTTTTGAACGGATTCTATCTTCTTCCGTTCAGCAGCACGCATGAGGCTAAATAAAAACAAACAGTATTCCAGCTCAGGTCGAACGTACATGTTAAAAAGGCGCATTCTAATTTTGCTAATTTTAAAGTTTCGGAGGATAAACCCGATCGTTCTACGTGTTTTAAAGACTATCAACGCATAGTGCTCCGAAAGATTGAGGCTCTTGGGGTATGATACACCCAAATCCTTCATAACCCCAGGCACATTTAAGGCGTGACCGTCAATACTTAGTTGAGGTTGGCGGTCGTCGCCAACCATCGTGACTGAGCATTTATGCCAAGAAAGAGAAAGGCGCCATGTCCGACACCACTGAGCTAAGGTCTGTAAGTCGCTCGCTAGGAGCTTAAGCACGATGTCACGATCTGTCGGCTTATACCGATATGAAACTTTAAGATCATCGGCATACATGAAGGGCTTACCATTCTGAAATAAATCGGGTACGTCATTAACGAAAAGGCAAAATAAAAACGGGCCGATTACACTACCCTGAATGACTCCACTCCCCACACATGTGGGATTGGAGATAGCAGTGGAAATCTTAACTCGTTGTGTTCGAGCGCCCAGGTAAGAGGATATAAAATTAAAAAGTTCGCCACCTATTCCGAAAGAGGACCGTTTCAAGAGAAGAAGAGCATGGTCAACACGATCAAAAGCCTTAGTGAAATCGCAATAGACTGTGTAAAGTGCAAAATCATCGTCCCTAGATTGGAGAACATAGTCAAAGAAAGAGAGCTGACAGGTGTCACAAGACCGAGCTTTCAGGAATCCCTGCTAAGCAGCGCTCGGAAAGTTATTCTTTGTTAAGTGACGCATCATCTTATCTTTGATCAACGTCTCTAAGATCTTCGAAACTGCGTCATCAAATGACGTAGATTGGCCATGCTTGGGAATGGGAAGAGTGTGTGATTCCTTCCACAACGTAGGATAGGTTTCACTTTCAATAGCGAAATTAAATAAATTGCATAAGAGGGATGGGAAGATCGTGTTTGCATCGGCTTTTAAAATGCTTACTGGGACACCGTCAGGTCCAGGCCTATGAGATTGACGAGAACGTCACATCCCAAAGAGTGAAAGCTACAGTTTCGAGAACTGCCCTGGTCAATGCCTGGATGGTCGGAAGTGGTGTGGTCGAGTCTACAATAAATTTTTTGGACAGGAGATCATTGAAGCTATCAGCGGTTAACTGGGCATCAACTATAGGATTTCCAAGAGCATCTCGGAGGATGGAATGCTGCGTCTTTCTGTGAGTTCGTATTTTTCTAGAGAAAAGTTTCGAGACATTTAACGAATGGTTTTCGGTAAACTGGATCTCCTCGGCCAGCTGTTTTTCTTCAGACAATCTATTAGCCCGCTCAAAAATATCACAAATCAAGGGTAGAACAGAAACGTCGTTCTGAAGATGGAATCGATGATTAAGTCTGCGCAATCTGCGACGAAAGGATAAGGGTAGGAAAACCTCATCCCCGACATTAATTATTTTCTTACGGCGGACAAAACGAGAGATAAGCGGATACAAAATTTCGTACAGTTTTCCAGCGCAAGCATTTACATCCGAACTAAGAAGGAAACCAGTCCAATCTTAGGAATTAAGGTGTTTTAATAATTCGGTTGGGCGAGTTGATCGGAAATCGCGGAAAAAGTTATACTTTGGGGACAACGTGTTGTCAGCCTCGAGTTCCAACGCCGAAACAACTACGCCATAGTCTGAGCCCCGGAGTGGGTCTAGGGATGGAACTGACAAATGCATGCAGCCTCTACATAAAATTAGGTCAAGTATGCTTGATCCTCGGGTGGGAAAATCGACAACCTGAGTCCACACCCCAACATCCGCAGCCTCAAGAATGTCTTCAAACCTTCCGGGACCGAAAGGCGGAGACCAATGGACTTCAGGAAGACTAAAGTCACCCGCAACCAATTGATACTTAAAGCTTAAGTCGGCCGCAACATGAAATGCTTGTGAAAGTGAACAGTCAAAATTGTCGTTGGCGTTGGGAGGGTGATAGACACAGTCAACGAGTTAGGAGAATTTTCTGTGCGTGACCGATCTCATGAAATGTTGGCCGAAATTCTGAAGTGCGTTTTCGACTAGGAAAGATTAATAAGGTAGCGTTGTAATATTAATTATCATGTAGCATAATCCTATAGTATATCGGACTCGCCACGATGTCGGCTTTTGAATGCACTTTTTTCTGATCTCTCGCAGAAACCGAACCCAGTAAAAAATGGCCACTTTTGTAGTTTGCACTTTTTACACTTATTTTGGATGGTCATACAAATTCAAATATATTTTATAGAAAACATGCACAAAGCATGTCTTCTTTTACTTGTTTCGTAGAAAATCACATTTTCTTTATATTTTATTTCCTAGGAAAAGTTATGTTTCGGTTTCACTTCAAGAGGAACATTGATAAACGGGCACGTGCCATAATGTATATAAAGACATCGCACGGTCTTTAAAACCTCATAATTAGAAACTTTTTTTGAAACCGAAACATAACTTTTCCTAGGAAATAAAATATAAAGAAAATGTGGTTTTCTACCCAACAAGTAAAAGAAGACATGGTTTTCTGCATGTTTTCTATAAAATATATTTGAATTTTTGTGACCATTCAAAATAGGTGCGAAAACGCATACTACTCAAGTAGTCATTTTTACCGAGTACGGTTTCTGCGAGGGATCAGAAAGAAATGCATTCAAAAGCCGACATCGTAGCGAGTCCGATATACTACAGGATTATGCTGCATGATAATTAATATTACAACGCCACCTTATCAAGCTTTCCTAGTTAAAAACGTATTTCAGAATTTCAGCCAGCATTTCATGAGATCGGTCACGCACTGTATTTTTTGTGCAACCTGGAGCCAGCAACTGCCTTGTACTGCGGAAAAATGCGAGAGCTCCAGCGGCAGAAGTGTAAGTGTTTGCTTAACGTAGACGCGACTGCCCCCACTACGGCTGTCTTCACGATCATTTCGAATGCAGTTATAGCCTAGAAGAGAGAGTTCGGAGTCAGCTACGGAAGATGATGCCCACGTCTCATTTACTAAAACGATATCTGGGCAATGGACGAACACCAGAGTCTGAAGCAAAGGAATCTTATTTAGCAGGCATCTAGCATTTAGAACAAAAATTTTGATGGGAAAGTCTGTTTGTTTCTGAGAGAGGTGGGCTACGTCGTCCAGTGCTTGGCTGCCCACGGAACACACGGTCCGGATGCACCCATCCGGTTCTGTAAAAACTTTTGTGGCATGAAAAGCTTCTGGCGTGAATAAAAAGGGGTAGGACTTGGGGGAGTAAATGACGGGCAGGGAAACTGGTAACCATTGTTAGCTAGCTTATTTTTAGCTGGAAATCCACGGGCCGGATACTGCAACGTATTCCTGTCGGAACGAAACTGAAGCATGCAATAAATTCTTAATGTGATTTCAGGACGGTAAAATTACAAGAAATGAAGTCACCAATTTTGGTAGCTTTGGTTGTATTCCGGTCGGCATGGAGAGAGATATCCAGACTGTTGGTATATTTTAAACTCAACTCTTTGATAGCGAAATATTTGGTCCTAGGCACACACTAGAATAGCACCGAGTGAGGCAGTCTACTAAGATTAAATAAATAGAAGAACTTTTGTGGGAAGGGGATTCTACCAGCGATGCCAATTTCCACTCAGAAAGGGCAAACAGATACAAGTGCATTTTTTCAGAAAAATATGCGTCGTAGTTTCAGGAAAGACTACAGCTCTGAGATCGTCAGCATGAATAAAAGACCAAGCACTTCGATGCCGACGACATATTAATAAATGTAACGTAAGTGCAAAGGAGGGTCTCATACAGCACCTCAAAGAACAATGCTTATAATAGGCCTCTCATATGAAACTGCAGAGGCGACCAGCCCCTTTTGACGAAAAAAGTCAATAAGGAGAATTCGAACTCCGCAATCTCCTATTTTTACTGCTATTCCTCTGTTTAGCATCTTATTAAAGGTCTTGATAAGGCCAATATAAACAACGACCAACAAATGAAGTCTAAAATTTCCTGTTGATCAGGGAAGATTTAACGATAGTCACGGGTCTGCATGATTTTACATATTGAGCACGTTAAACTGACCTAATAATGATAAGCGGCGAACGCATCTGGACCCCACTCTAGAGAGGCAACGTCCATTATATAGCGTAAATCATCTCATATGCACATTGCCCAACCCATGTATGACGTTGGAGATAATGCATACGTTGACTACCAAAATCTGAAAAAATAAATATAGGCCTTGTCGGTTTGCGCAATAACTCCGTTCGTGTACAAGAAACTTCGGGTGTTTTCTTCTACGTGCCCGTGACCGATCATAACAGCGAGATGCAAAAAAGAAAAATCTATGAGTCAGGTGGCCGTTTTCTAGTCAGCACCCTCTGTAAGGTTGCAAATTTGAGTGTTCTCATGCGTTCGACATTTTCTTCTGATTAGGGATGTAATAGAAAAGGTTGAGTGCGTAGAATAAGCTTAAGAGAATCCTTTTTAACGTGACACGCGACTGCATGATATTCGGACGCAGAAGTCCTTTCTCCTTCATCTTTATCGAAACGAATTGTCTGGTGTCTTATTTCTATAACAGAGTTCGTTAGGATTTATTTGTTTGTTTGTTGAACGTTTGTTTTTGAGGGTAATTGCTTAACCCTTTGGAAAACTGCTTTTTGACAGATGTACTTGGATTTCAAAAAACTTCACTGTAAAAAGAACATTCACACAATTTAAGCAGTATTGTTTTATTGGCACTTTCTGTATAGATTTGGCGCCGTCTCCAGTTCAGCTCCATTGTGCTGCGAGAAGATACAGGTCATATATAATAACCCGAGTGTTTCTTTAAACACTGCAGCAATTCCGTCTTCAAAACTGACTCAGGGAACCACTTGCTTGTTTTGTTATTCGTTGTGTTACGAATTTCGATTATAGATTCGGTCTCCGTATATTTATGCGTAGTTTCATTGATTGCAAACAATGTTGGGGCAAAAGGTGCCACTGCTACTTGCCTTCAAAACACGGTCCATACAGTATCTTACAAACCAAAACAGGTGGACCCCTGTCTTGTCTGTAACACAGAGGGAATGTGTTAAAACCCTTCAGTTCTTTAGGTAGAATCGATATTTTCGACTTTTTAATAGCCTTGCCGCACAATGTTATACTTTCCCAAGAGGTATTTGTCCTTTGCTAACCAGGATCAACACGTCTGTACGCCATACTCTAGATCAAAATGAACAAAGATGCCGTAAACCTTCCAAAGACCGTTTTCACCAGGGGGTCACGAATGTTCTCATGTTAGTGTAGTGACACTTAAGTCCGTTTTGTTTTAATCAGTTACAATACGCTTTTTAAAGAACTTGACACAACTTTGAATAAAACGAAGAACACGCACGTGCACTTTTACCTGCCGACGACTTTGTTCTTATTTACCAGTTTGTAACTGCTGGGATACTGTTATCTTCGTTTCCTAAATAGTCTACTCACTGTGCCCAACTAATGGGTCTATCAGTTACATTGGTGACCCTGTATCATTAATAACTCCTTCTGTTTCATTTCTGTGCATAACTATTTCCCTTCGGATTAATTCTCACTCTACGTTTTGTTGATCAGATTATTTATCTTGCCCTTATTTGCAATTCACGCTGTTTCCCCTTTTCATCAAATACGAGTGCTGCCCTTCAATCTCACTGTCAACGCACAGTCATCTACCCCAATTATCTGACCTATGACCGACATCAGCTAATTATTTCCAACGATTCTACCAGCCAGCCGATGGCCGGCATTCACACCTTTGACCTGCCACCTGTGGGGCTTGGTGACATCGCGTTGTGGCTGCGCATTGTAAAGTCCCGTTTCGCCCTCCGTCAGATTACACGAGAGGATACGAAATTTCACTATGTTGTGGCAGCACTCCCAATGGATATCGCCACCGACCTCCGCGACATCATAGACTGCTCGCCCACAGAAGCCCCTTATATTGCCCTAAATGAGGCTCTCGTTTGCCGCATTCCCCTGTCAACGCAAAAACGTCCGCAAAGTTTAATTTCTGAAGAGGACCTCGGTGACAGGAAGCCCACGCAGCTTCTTAGGCGTTTGGAGCAGTTGGTAGACGGACAAAAGCTGAATGCCACCATGTACAAGCGACTGTTTCTCCAACGGTTGCCTCCTGTGCAAGCCATCCTTGCGCCTAACATTCCTTCTTAGACTGTTCAGATGCTCGCAGAGACCACTCACCGTATACTCGAGCACTACTAGCCTCCTGTTACGGTAAACGTTGTTAGTCGAAGCACAATCGTCCCCACAATCGAGGATGTTATCAAACGCCTGGGTGCCCTAACTCTCGAGGTTTTCCAGCTCTGGGCCACCCGTGTCTATAACCCTCGTAGTCCTGCAATTACTCGCCGCCCGAGATCTCCCACTCCAAACCAACCTACAGTTGATGGTTTCTGTTGGTATCATCACAATTATGGTTCTAACGCCCATCGCTGCCACTCTCCGTGCAAGTACAAAACACCCGCGTCGGAAAACTCCCCTGTCGACCTGTAAGGACGATGAACGTGGTCGGCACATCCTCTCCCAGTCGCTTATGCCACATCTAGGACAGCACTTCCTGTTGTAATTTTTTCGTGGATACGGGTGCGAATATCAGTCTAATCCCACCCACCTTGGCTGAGCGTAAGTCACCAAACTCTTCATTTTTCCTCCAAGTAGCTAACAAGACTTCTTTTAAAACTTTTGGTCAACGATCCCTAACGCTATATTTGGATCTAGGACGTTGATTTCGTTGGCCATTTACTGTCGCTGATGTTCATACTGCCATTCTCGCCGCTGATTTTATATTCTTTTTCTGTCTCCTAGTTGACATCAAGTCCAGTAAATTATTTGACCCTTAGACTTCTTTACACTGCAAATGTTCCACTCGTGCCCTTTCATCACCTTATCCACGCATTTAAACAATTTCTTCCTCTACGCCCTATCATCGTTTACCTTCTGAGCTTCCATCTATCACGCGACCCTCACAATTTAACCAACCTATCAAGCATTCTGCTGTACATTATATTTCAACAATTGGACCTGTGTTTAGCCGTCCCCATCGTTTAGCCGCCGATAAGGTAGCCATAACCACGGCTGAATGAAGTCACATGATGGAGCCCGGCATAGTCAGACCCTCCACTAGCCCATGGGCTGCACCTCTAAATATGGTGTACAAAAAGTCTGTCGTTGACTGACGTCCATGTGGGGAATACCGACGAGTAAACACCTGCACTGTGCCTGACAGGTATCAAATTCCCCACATAGACGACATTTCATCTAGCATTGCCGGAGGAACAGCAATTTCCAAGATTGAATTAGTCAAAAGAAGTTCCCAAAACGGCGATAACAATACCGTTTGGTCTTGAAGAAGAAGAAGAAGAAGAAGAAGAAGAAGACACGATCGCCGGGACAAGAGCTTTATTAGCCTGACGTTTCGGATTCCTGCTCGAATCCATTATCAGAAACATAAGCAGATAAGGGTGGCTCATGCACATGCGGCTGCAGTATTTATAGGATGCAGTAGCCATGCTACCGCATACCTATAAATATTCACGGCTCCCTCCCCTTCATCAGGGATCGTTGCCCGTGGCGTGATGGCCGATATTCGCTTCGTTAATTGCTGCAATTTCATCACGTGCGTTGGATGTTTGTGTGATGATTGCTCGACCATCTGACGCGCTGACCCGGGTGTTGGGAAGATTGTTCATCAGGGCGCTCCCCGCGTGGCCAATTACTCCGCCTAGACGAAGTCTCAGCGCGCTGTATTGAATGGGAAGATCATTGCACTTGTTAATAGACAGGGGGGGGCAGTAAACCATGACTCAAGCAGCTCCCGGCTCACACAGTTGTCACCTCTTGTGAGAATTTCGGCCTCGTCAAATTTGAATGTGTAGCCGGAACCCGTCGAATGAGCCGCAACTTGAGAGCTGGCGTCATTTCTCCGCACTGCTGCAGCGTGTTCGGCCACTCGCGTTCGGAGCTCTCTTCCGGTTTCTCCGACGTAGTTGCTTTGTCCGCAACTGCACCAGATCCGATAAACGACTCCAGACGTTTCTAGCCGTGGCAGTGGGTCTTTCGGTTTCATGATCAGACGCCTGATGGTTGCCTCCGGCCTGTGTGCAACTTCAACCCCAAGTGGTGCGAGAAGGCGGCCGACAGCTTCCGAAACGTTCTTGACATACGGAAGTGCCCGCCAAGACTTGGTGTCCGTGCGGTTAGGCCTTTCGTCCATTTTGCGTATGCACCGGTTGACAAAGTTGCGCGGGTAGCCATTGGTTTTGAAGACCCGTCAGAGGTATTGTAGTTCGGCAATCTTGTCTTCCGGCTCACTGCAGTGCGTTTCGACACGCCGATAGAGCGTCCTTACACAACTGCGTTTGTGGCTGATTGGGTGGTTACTGTTGAAGTTCAGTACTTGCATCGTATTTGTCGCTTTCCTGAACACCTTGGTCTTTAGTCCACCACAATCCTTGCGGCATACGAGGACATCCAGGAAGGCCAGCTGGTTGTTCTCTTCCTCCTCCATCGTAAATTGAATGTCCGGGAAGACGGCGTTGAGATGTTCTTGGAATGTCAACACCTGATCCCGTCCGATGACGACGACGAAGGTATCATCCACATACCGGGCCCAGAATTTCGGTCTGTGGTGTTGGAAGACCAGCGACTCTAACCGTTGCAGGACCGCCTCGGCGATGAATCCCGAAATCGGCGAACCCATTGGTGTGCCCTTCACCTGTTCGTAGATTGTCCCGTCGAACGTGAAGTACGTCCTGAGACAGAGCTTCAGGAGCTGAAGGATTTGGGCGTGTCCAAGACGGTTCTCCGTTTCATCGTATTTGCTTTGTAGTAGCAGTTCAATTGTCTCGATCGCCAGGTCCTGGGGAATAGAAGTAAAAAGGGATGTAACATCAAAAGATACCATGACCTCATTTGGATGGATGCTTACCCCTTTGAGTTTCTCCAGGAATTGTGCTGACGAAGAGACCGTGGTGTCTGACTCAGCGGTCAGGAACTTGAGACGCCGGAACAGCCACTTCGCCAGTCCGTACGTTGGAGTCCCTTTGAGCGACACGATGGGTCGGAGAGGAGCGCCGTCTTTGTGCACCTTAGGGAGGCCATAGAATCGGGCCAAAGCCGTATCTTGGGGTCTCGCCATGCGTCTATCGGTCGGTGTTATTGCACCTGAGTTCTCCAAGGCCAACAACGTAGCATTAATTTCGCGTGTCAGCGCTTTTACAGGGTTCTTTGCATATGGGACATAGAACTGTCGGTCCTCCAGTAAACCTTTGGCTTTTTGAAGGTAGTCTGTCCTGTCCAGCACAACCGTGGAACGCCCGTTGTCCGCTGGCACGATGACCAGGTCTTTGTCGGCCTTGAGTTCTCTAAGCGCATCACGTTCGACCTTGGAAAGCACTTCCCGCGGCCTGTGGGCCATCAGGAGAGACGACACTTGGTGTCGGATGAGGTTCTTAGTCTCCTCCGTTGCCTCCGTCTGACAAAGGATTGATTCCACTGCTGCAATCATGTTAACAGGTTTGGCGTCAGTCGTGTTGAATGAAGCTTCGTGCCGTAAAACCTGCATCTGATACTTCGTCAGCTCCTTTTACGACAGGTTGTGCACCAGTTTGTCGTTTCTGGGCGACGTTGGATTGGGCAGCGTTCGAAATTTGTTCTCCAGTGCTGCGTCGCGTATCATTCTCTGTAAGCGGGCTTGTTCAGCTATCCTCTGCAGGAGCAGATTTGTACCGATTTCACCCATGAACTCACAGCATCTGGTCTTTTCTTCGTCAATCCTTTGACGGAACTAGCGAAGTCTCGCGTGGCAATCTTGGAGGAGCACTCAGATCATCCTTCTGCCATGTTGAAATACTGCTCGTCTCGCCAAATCTATGTTAACCGGAGGCTTGTATGAAACACATTTCGGTAACACATTATTGTCGAGACACCTGTGCAGAAACCGGATCTGCAAATATGTGGAGGCCTCCCGAAGGGCAAAGGTTTCCCATCGCCGGGCCGATCGGAGCGCATCGCGCCCAAATACATTGCCAATAGTAGAGAAGAGACGAGTCCCAGGAAGTAGTCTTGAAGAAGGAGACGCGATCGCCGGAACAAGAGCTTTATTAGCCTGACGTCAGCGAGCGTTTCGTTTGGCCCAAAGTGAACAATGATATTCGCCAGTGGACCCGTTCATGCTTGGCCTGTCAGAAGGCCAAAGTCGGAGGGCACAACAAACCCCCCATGGGCACTTTCCTCGCACCCGACGCACGTTTTGGACATGTCCATATCGATCTTGTAGGTCCTTTTTCAACATCGTGTGGTTACAACTACTTACTTACTGCAATTGAACGATTTACTCTTTGGCACATTACAACTCCCATACCTAACTTAACTGCACATTCCGTTACTTAGGCCTTTTGGAACACTGGATCTCTCACTATGGCGTTCCCTCAACTGTTACCTCCGGTCGAGACCAACAATTCGAATCTAGACTTTATAACAGCCTTACCGACCCCCTCGGATGTTCTCGCATACGCACGACAGCGGACCACCGCTCATCCAACGGCTTAGTCGAGCGTTTCCATCGGCAATTCAAAGCCTCGCCCCGAGCTCATGACAACCCTTTCCAGTGGATAGCATCTGCCTTTGGTCATGCTCGGTATCCGTACTGCACTCAAGCCCGATCTGGAGTGTTCCGCCGCCGAACTGGTCTACGGTACTAGCCTACGGATTCCCGATGATTTTTTCGGGTACTCTCAAGGCTCAGCCGACTTGGATCCCGGCGATTATGTGCAAAGATTGCGCCATGCCATGACTCATCTTCGGGCCACTCCTCCACGTGCTTCAACGAGTAAGTCGTACATCGACCCGAACCTACTAGCATGTTCTTTTGTATTTGTCCGCGTAGATAGCGTTCGTTGGCCACTGCAACAGCCCTAGGACGGCCCATTTCGAGTACTATCTCGAACGGACAAGCATTTTACAATTGACCGTGGAGGCCGCAACGACGCGGTCTCAGTCGATCGCTTGAAGGCGGCTTATACCGAGCCTCTTTCAACTTCCCCAACCGAACAACCTTTACTTGGCACATTGCCACTTGCTATTTCCCAGACTCCACGTACGCCAAATAACCCTGCGTCTTCACTTATCCCACTGACTCCTCCCCTTACACGCAGCGGTCGTCATGTCCGTTTTTCCTACCGTTACCAATTTTTACAATATGCATAAGACTCCCTTCTTCTCCTTCTATTAGCAATGACTTTTTGAACTCCGTTATCCTAGGAGGGGGAATATTGTAGTGACATTTAAGTCCGTTTAGTTTTAACCAGTTACAATACGCTTTTTGAAGGACTTGACGCAGCTTTGGATGAGACATAGAACAAGCACGTGCATTTTTACCGGCTGACGACTTGGTTCATATTTACTAGTTTGTAACTGTTGGGATACTGTTATCCTCGTTCCCTAGATAGCCTACTCACTGTCCCCAACTAATGTGTTTATCACTTACCGTAGCGTGTATCAACCCCCTTGACACTGACTACGGTATTGACGCATTACAGTGGTGGTTTCGAAGTGTTCGGTATCATAAATACCAAGACACTTTTGCGAATATTTTATGGAATGTCGAATTCCTCTCAAGAAATATGCCCTTGTATTGTCGTCTGGGGGTAGTCGGTTGGACGCAGAAGGAGGGTTTCACACTTCTGAACATTAAAATCCAACAGCCATCGCTCAGGCAAGATATGCAGTCGGTGCAGATTAAAGTCGCAGGCACTCGAGTTTATAAAGTATGTAATTAAAATTGAGAATGAAGAGTAGGAGCCTAAGAACCGGGTCATGATGAACACGACTGGTCCCATTCACCCGGTCCGATTGACATTCTCCTATACAGATGCGTTGAGTTTGACCAAAAGGGAATGTCCTTACTTAATTTAGAAGGTTTCCTTCGGCATCAAGGATGCTCAGTCTATGCTAAAGATGATAATGGGGGACACTCTGTAAGGCTTCGTGGATATCGATATGCATTACATCTACTTCGAAGATTTCCTCTAGAGCTTTAATCCACACCTCCAGACTAGTCGGAAGATTTGAGGGCAGAAACAACCTATTAGAAAAGCATATTTAAAATTCTCTATGATGTTATTTTTATTTCAGAATTTTACTACACCGCACATTATAAGGATTTTCGGCGTCCAACAAGGAAGGCAGGTCAAACTTATTGACCTAAAGTTGCTTACAACTATCCAACTACTCCTTTATTTAATGAAACAACAATGACTACCTGCAACGCCGAATTCAAGATCCTTGTCTGCATGACAGCCCGCCGGCTATGTGGATAACTCCTTTAATACCGGCCAAAGAAACCCACTGGTTCAGGAGACCTAGTTGGTTGAATATGAGCGAGGGTTCGTCGTATGTCTTCGATGAAAGGGCAAAGATTTCAATGGCGACAGTATTTTGAAACAATGCGTTAAAATTCCATTTTCTTGTGCGGGGGACCTCCGAGATGTAGTACAGTCTGCGGCGCAGGTAAAATGGCATAGTTTTCCGATTATTCTAATAGACAGATAAAAATGTCTTTGTATTTCGTGAGGTTTTGATGCAAACACCAATTTATCCCAAAAAATCTTCTCGCGGAACGAATACTGTCTCTATTGAAGTAGTCTTGTTACTCCTCATTCTAAATCGATGTCCGAGACCGCTCCAAAATAAAACTCTGACTAGTACATATGGAGGAGTCATATTTTTTGAAGTTTGGAGGCTCAAAATTCGGTATGGCTAAATTTGTTTCCACGGTGGGGCGATTTTATGGGTGAAGGAGTGCCTACACTCCCAAAAACAACAGCCAGCCAATAACTGGAGTCCACGTGCGTCTTCTCTACTGCGCTGTCAGCTTAATCGAGGCGCCTCTCCATTGGCTTCCCCCATCGGGCTTGATCAATCTGCGTATTCGAATTATCGACCGGCTCGTCTAGAATGTTCTTCCCGAAGGTCATTGGGCCGAATGCCGGCGAACCACAGCAGGGCGATATAAATATGCGTTACTTCCGGTTAATTTTGACTTGCAATTTCCAAATAGACATTTTCGTGGCCGGTCGCGTTCTCCTTCTCTGCCGCGTTGGTATTGGGGACAAGGGTCGAGTGCGTATACGTTCCACGGGGTTTCAAGTACCAGGCCGAGTCATAACAAATTGGCGACGCAGTTTTTCAACTACCATAGCTGACGAGTACGCCGACTTGAAGCAGATTTTGCAGCAGCAGCTGAAGCTGATGGAGGCCCTGGTCGTCAAGCTATCCAATTCATCCATGGGCCAGTCAAGCGCGGCTGGTAGTTCGCATTCTCTCGATCAAATGGCCAACAGCCTTACCGAATTCTTGTATGCCCCGCAGACCCATATCACTTTCGATTCCTGGTACAAACGATAGGAGGACTTGTTCTCTGTTGATCTGGCTGCCCAGGACGATGCATGGAAGGTTCGACTTATACTTCGCAAACTGAGTCCGGCTGAACACGAGCGTTATGCCAACTTCATCCTCCCCAAGAATCCCCGAGAAGTCACTTTCAAGGACACGGTTCAGACGCTGTCGCAGATTTTTGGTGAGCAGTCATCCCTTTTCAACACTCGATTTCACTGCCTGCAACTGTGCAAACGAGATTCTGATGATTTCATCACGTATGCGGGCATTGTCAATCGTGATTGTGGGCGTTTCCAACTCGGTTCTCTTACTGAAGACCAGTTTAAATGCCTTTATCTGCGGCCTCCAGTCCTCCAAGGATGCTGATATCCGGACACGTCTCCTGTCCAAAGTGCAGCAGAACAACTCTACCGCACTCCACGACCTGGCAGCAGAGCGCCAAACGCTGATCGACCTCAAGCACGACTCTGCAATCATTCAGAACCCTGCTTCATCGTTCTTAGTTCATACGGTCTCACCGACCAAATCGCATCCTGTTACACCGCCCAAGCAAGTGTCCAAGGCGAGATCTCCGCCATTTCCTTGTCGATACTGCGGCGCGTGGCATTTCCGCCGGGATTGCACTTTCCGCCAGCATCTCTGCCAAAGCTGCAATCAGGTGGGTCACCGTGATGGCTTCTGCAAGTCGAAACCAGCTTCTGGAAGCAAACCGGCCTCCGACACTTCTAGTTCAAGGCACCGTTTCCGGCCAAAACGCAAGTCCAAACACCAGTCCGTTGATCATTCTCTCAGTCTCTTGGCCGCTTTCCAGCTCAATGCGTCTAGTCGTAGAAAGTTTGTTGACGTTTCGCTCAATGGTCATGCAGTTCGCCTATCGTTGGACCCTGCCTCAGATATCACCATCCTCTCTGAGAGACTCTGGCAGTCCCTTGGCAGTCCCACGATGCAGCCGACTTCCCAGTCCACCAAAAGCGCGTGCGGTGGTCTCGTACAGCTAATTGGGCAACTGCAATGCTGTGTGTCATTCCACGGTACCAGCATCACTGTGATCTGCCGCATCACCAAGTCTGACCTAAAACTACTTGGTCTCGACTGGATTGAACAGCTCGGATTGGCCAATATGCCGCTCAGCGTTGTTTGCAGTCAGGTGCAGATTCCTGTTTTGCTTGCAGACTGAGCCAAGGACATTCTCCAACGGTTTGCTCCAGTGTTCCAAGACGGACTGGATCGTTGCACATACACTCAAGCCGTGCTACATCTGTCTCCTGGAAGTCACCCAGTCTTCCGTCCAGAGCGACCAGTTCCATATGCAGCTCTACCACTTGTCGAGGCTGAACTGAAGCGTCTAGAGAAACTGGGAGTTCTGTGTATCCTACTCCGCCTGGGCCGCTCCAATCGTTGTGGTTAAGAAGCCCAATGGCTTGATTCGCATTTGTGATGACTTCTTAACCGGTCTCAATGTCGCGCTGACGCCGAACTGCTATCCACTGCCAGTTCCGGCTGATCTTTTCACCCTGCTGAATGGTGGCACTTGCTTTGCCAAGTTGGATCTCGCTGATGCGTATTTGCAGATCGAGGTCGTCCCAGAGTCGCGCGAATTTTTGACCATCAATACCCACCACGGTCTGCTTCAATATACCAGACTGCCCTTTGGTGTCAAGACCGCCCCGGCCCTATTCCGACAAACGATTAACGCAATGCTCTCCGACATCCCTGGCACAGCTGGGTACCTGGACGACATCATCATCGTGGGTCCCTCCCCTTCCCCGCTGCAAGACCGACTGTGCGCAGTACTCGAACGCGTGCAGGAATATGGCTTTCGCCTACGGGCCGACAAGTGCCAATTCTTCCTCGACGCTATCAAGTACCTCGAATTCGTTTTTGACGTCAGTGGTCGCCATCCAGATGATGCCTGCACCCAAGAATGTGTCGCAACTTCGTTCGTTCCTTGGCCTAATCAGCTACTATAGCGCCTTCCTACCATCGTTGCATGACGTACGGGCCCCGCTCAACCGTCTGTTGCAGAAGGATGCTCTTTGGTGCTGGTCCCCCGACTGTGAAAAGGCCTTCGCCCAGCTAAAGTCGATGCTGAGTTCAGATCTGTTGCTCACGCACTACGACCCGACGCTGCCGATCGTTGTTGCTGCAGATGCTTCCAACCACGGAGTTGGTGCCGTCATCTCACATACTTTTCCTGATGGGTCTGAAATGGCGATCATGCGAGGAAGAACTACGGGCAGATAGAGCAAGAGGCTCTGGCCCTCGTGTTTGCCGTCAAGAAGTTCCACAAACTTGTACGGTCGTCACGTTGTTGACCGATAACAAGCCATTGCTATCAATCTTCGTTCGCAGAAGGGCATTCCCGTCTATTCAGCCAGCCGACTTTAGCAATGGGCACCCATCCTTCTTGGCTACGATTTTGACATTCTCTACTGTCGCACTACAGACTTTGGTCAGGTTGACGCCCTTTCTCGCCTCATCAGCAATCAGCAGGAACCTGCGGAGGGCACCGTGATTGCCGCCATTTCAATTGAGGACGACATGCGCCGTCAGCTATCAGACGCCATACGAGGTATCCCTGTCACTGCCGCGGACATCCGACGTGCTACTTAACAGGATTCTGTCCTCCGTCATGCCATCACCTACGTGCAGACCTACTGGCCAACCACTTCTCTCGCTGGTGGTCTTCGCCATCTGTTCCTCCGCCGAGCATCGCTATCTGTGATTGACTCCTGTCTCTTGTTTGCGGACCGTTTGGCGGTTCCATCTTCCCTCCGACCCACTGTACTACGTCAGTTCCATGCGGCCCATCCTGGTACCAGCCGAATGCAATCAATTGCTCGCAGTTTTGCTTCCTGGCTGGAAATCGACGGTGACATCGACGACCTGATTCGACGCTGTTTTCGATGTCAGAAAGCTGCAAAGATAGTAATAATTATTTTATTTGATGCCAGTTTACAGGCATTGTCAGGGAAGCGTTAAACACAAATCCGGTCAGCAATGAAAAAAAACTCCTGAGGTAAAGGAATAAAAATATAGTTGATGGTGGTTTTATGGATTGGAGGGTTCAGGAAAAAGAACTGCTGGCGACAAGCTTTCGATCGTCAAGAAGGGAGGGGTTGCACGGTGTTGCATATTATCAGTCGCCAATTTCTTTCATGAAGTTAGGGTTAGTCCAACCAGAAGCGCCGAAGAACAGCTGTCGCTGTTGGCCAAAGAAATTGTCCCTGGTGAGACCGGCTATATTGGTCAGAGACCACAAACGCCATCGCTACGGTAGAGTCGATCAGTGGATTCAGCACCCAAAACTTGTGGAAGTTTTTCTGAATGCAAAAATCGAGTAATAGTTATCTTAAATAAAGGATAGTTTTGCAGATTTTTCACACTCATTGGTAGTTTATTCCAAATAACAATAGTCGTTGGAGTGTATCCGTCTTATAAGCAACATAATCGAGGACTTGAACTCATGCTTTGACAATTTTTCATTTCCATGTATTAACTACCGAAGACCACATCTCAGTAATGAATCAAGACGCTGGGATTCCGAAGTTCCTCCAATAAATATTTACGTTTCTTTGTAGTTTTAGTTGCTGCATTGAATGCCTGCGTGGCAACGGACGATATGGCGTGATTTGTGATCTTTATTGCAGAACTCGTACTGGCTAATTTCATTTAGGCATGTAATCAGAAGTATAATAGCGTCTGTTTTAACGTCATGCCTAATATAGATTTGCAATACCTTAAAAGGCTGGCCTGAACACAGTCATGATTAAACTCATATATACCTATCCCATAGTGTTGCTCTGAGCATTTAGACTTTCGTTTGTGGCTGGCAAGTTTGTTGAGTATGTTGCTTCTGTGAGTCCTACGGAAGCAGCTGTGGAGAAATTATCTATGTATCAATAATGCGCATATGTGTGTGCCAATATTTGACCCTTATTACAGTAATTGCAGTGCGGTAAGGAGTCCAAGCTTCCTTAAAAACGACGCAAATACCCAGGGGCACGGAGTCCTCATGCCCGGTTAGAAACTTGACTTTTCTAAAAAAAATATGCAGCAGATATCAAGTTTTTCTCATGCCAAGACAGGTTGTTGACATACAAAACTCGTCAAGTCTAGAAAATCCGTCTTCGTGTAGATGACGTAGGACAAGGAGATCGCGGTGGACCGAAAATGTTGTGGAACTGACGTATTTAGAGAATAATCAGGAATTAACAACCCATGTTGAACGGGAGTCTTGAGACGTGTGTTACAGCATATATTGCCAGACCTGAGCTATTTATCAACTACCACTGAAGTAGTAGTAGTAGTAGTAGTAGTAGTAGTAGTAGTAGTAGTAGTAGTAGTAGTAGTAGTAGTAGTAGTAGTAGTAGTAGTAGCAGCAGTAGTATTACGAGGCGCAGATAGCAAACTCCCTTAATCAAGACTATCCATGGCACTGAAATTACTGGTACCAGAAATAAGGCCGCGTAATTTTCACACTTTCTCCAATCGGTCTACCCAAGCCAGTCCAAGCTCCTTACTCCCTCTGCGATTGATAATATCCGATACCGTGCAATCCGTCCCTTTTTGACG
This sequence comes from Spirometra erinaceieuropaei, assembly GCA_902702965.1. Classification (NCBI taxonomy): domain Eukaryota; kingdom Metazoa; phylum Platyhelminthes; class Cestoda; order Diphyllobothriidea; family Diphyllobothriidae; genus Spirometra; species Spirometra erinaceieuropaei. The sequence continues at coordinate 79,940 of CACRXP010000160.1, forward strand.
GTCGAAAGCTTGTCGCCAGTAGTTTTTTTTTCCTGAACCCTCCAATCCATAAAACCACCATCAACTATATTTTTATTCCTTTTCCACAGGAGTTTGTTTTACTGCTGGCCGGATTTGTGTTTAACGCTATCCTGACAATGCCTGTAAACTGGCATTAAATAAAATTATTATTATTATCATTATAAATACTGCGGACTAAAAGCATAGGCATTGTACTCTTTACAGAAAATCGCATCCAAAGAGGTCTAGAGGCCCTTAAGGGGTCGAAGTCTCCAGAACTAGAGAAGATTCCATCCAACCTCCTCAAAAAAACTTGTCAATTAGACTTATGTACTTCTGTCGATGCCCTTTTAAACATCATTTGACATTGGAGCACTTCCTGTATGCTGTAAGCTGACGCATATAACTCCCATATATAGAGGCGGTGGTTGGGCGTCGATGACAAATTTCAGGCCCATAAGCTTGACGGACGTTCTCAGCAAAATTACGGAGAGAATTTTTAAGATCGAACTGATGCAACTGATAATGATGATGATAATGATAATTTTATTTAATGCCAGTTTACAGGCATTGTCAAGGGAAGAGTTAAACACAAATCCGAACAGCAGTGAAAAAAAACTCCTGAGGTAAAGGAATAAAAATATAGTTGATGGTGGTTTTATGGATTGGAGGGTTCAGGAAAAAGAACTGCTGGCGACAAGCTTTCGATCGTCAAGAAGGGAGGGGTTGCACGGTGTCGCATATTATCAGTCGCCAATTTCTTTCATGAAGTTAGGGTTAGTCCAACCAGAAGCGCCGAAGAACAGCTGTCGCTGTTGGCCAAAGAAATTGTCCTTGGTGAGACCGGCTATATTGGTCAGAGACCACAAACGCCATCGCTACGGTAGAGTCGATCAGTGGATTCAGCACCCAAAACTTGTGGAAGTTTTTCTGAATGCAAAAATCGAGTAATAGTTATCTTAAATAAAGGATAGTTTTGCAGATTTTTCACACTCATTGGTAGTTTATTCCAAATAGCTATTGCATTTACACAAAATAACCGACTATATTTAACAATACGTGCCAGAGGAAGAAATAAAAATACCTCACGGTGACTGTTACGTCGTGATTGGACATGGTGTCTTAAAGAGGTGAGTGGGTTAAATGTGTGATTATATAAGACTTTAGATAGCAAAAATAGTCCCTTTTTTAAATCTACGGAACTATACAGGATCAAGGCCCGTAAGCCGGCAACGTTCTTGGTAAGACAAATAAAAAAATTTAAAAATTTAAAAAAATCGCAGAAGTCCAGAACTTTGTATCCAGCTGCCAGTACAGGTTCCACATAGGAAATTCCCCCAAGAGAAACTTGCCAAAAGCTCTCCAGAGCAGGACCCGACCTCCGGACGACAGACACGCGGTTCGCATCGCCTACACAGTCTTCCAAACGATGTTTGACACTGTACCACACAAGAGAATGCTACACAACCTGGAAAAATATGGATCGGGGGCAACTTCTTCAGACAGATAGAAAACTTTCTTGTGTAGCTGCATCAGGCTGTGTGCATCGATTAAGAAAAATCAGGTCCTGTTGTGGTCGAGAGTGGTGCTCTCCAGGGTTCAGTACCGGTGTCCACTTTGTTCCTACTATTTATGGGCGATTTGCCGGGGAACTTGGGCTGCGAGGTTTCACTGTTTGTTGGCGAAATAAAAATATGGAGTGTAATTCGACGCCATGTCAATGAATATGAACTACAGATCAATCTAAATCGGTTGGAGGAGTGATCAACTTGTTGGTTCATGAGGTTCAACGTCGGTTAGTTTGCCACAACATGTCTATACAATCTAGCCAAATCCGCCAGTAAAAGGAACTACTTTCTCTACGATGCAGTTTTACGGGACATGGAAAACCAAAAGGACCTTGGTGTGGTGACATCAAACTCCGTAAAACCATCCGCTCATTGTTCGAGAGTGGCAAAAATCGTAATATCCACTTTGCATGTCATCAAGTCATAGTTTAAGGAATTTTATGAAAACTTCGTCCGCAAGATCATCGGAACATTTGTGGGGCCGCATTTGGAATATCACATACAAGCCTGGAGATGGTGTGCTGTTCAAGATCAAAATAGTCTTGAAAGATTCATAGGATAGCCACAAAATGGATAGGAATCTTTTTCCCGTGAGTTATAGGCAGCTAGAGGGGAGAGGGGGTATTTTATGACCATTTCACAGTTTTGAAGAAATTTGATTCCAACCTGGCCTTTGATGGCTTTCCGAATCTGCTACCACGACAAGCTCTGAGGTCACCCATTAAATGTACATATGGGTGAATAACCGCAATGAAGTGACCCGTCTGGATGAAGACGCGACTCCGACATATCAGCTAAACAACTGGTAGGATATGCAGCGCTGTAGGCAACTGCTGGGAAAGGCTGAGGGAGATGCTGACGTAGCGGAAGAGTCAGCGGCGAGAACGTGATGGTAATTTGCGGGAAGGGGGCTCGGCGGTAGTGAGAGGAAGGGACACCGGTCGTCCTCACCAGCACGCAGATACGCCATCACCATCCCAGGTCCGCGCGCCAAAAGTGCTCTCTCACTCAAACAACACTATAACAGTCGTGGAGCGCTATAATATTATTGTGGACTCATTTGAATTATTTCGGATCACACGGTTGTTCTGTACACCACATCAACTTTTGCGTTATTAATGGGACATTCAAAGGTTCCTTCTTGTTTCTACCAATAAAGTGAACTGTAGTGAAAGCCTAGGAAACAAATCGGTCCGGAGAGTGAGGATTGCGCCGTCGCCTTTGGATCCCACCTTAGTTCGCCGTGCTCGATTTACCTGATATCTTCCAGCGCATAGATACCATGAATTTCATTTGTTCCACAGCCGTCGACCCATTGTCGTTCATTGGTGCCTTTCATCTTGAGCAGTTTTGACCTCCACACTGACCTCGAGCTCTAAGGCCCAGCGGCACGTACGACTCAGAGTTCTCTGTGAGGCAAGTTTGAAATTTTCAGGAACCAACCAACTTCCGGATACCAGGATCGATTTACGTTTGCATAGTTACTTCAAGTTTGCCCTGTCATCCAATGGATAGCTTAAATAGGCTTGTAGAAAGACTCGAAAATATTGCTGATCGCTTGGAAACTGCTGCATCTCGAGAGAAATCTTTGCTAATAGAAGGGTCGAAAAACATCAAGACAGACTCCATGGCCTTCGAAACTATTATTAACGGGAGCCTTCAATCTTTTGTCAACACTAGTGCCAAAATTGCTGCCGAAGTCAAAACTCAGGTTGGTGTTCTGTCAGACTGTGAACTCCCCTTTAAGGCTGATCTTTTGGTCGCCGCTTTTAGGGCCGAGGAGGACTTACTTATAAAAGCGAGCAAGATGCCGAAGCCGGACGACTCTAACTTATCCAACCTACTTGCCCCATGTTCCGCCGCAATCCAAAAGGTCATTGTAAGGGCTTTCTTTTTAAACCTTATCCCGGAAGGAGTTCAAAGATTCGAATAGGAAGAGCACGTACTTCAACCACTTGGCAGCCGTCGCCGAGTCCGTCGCTGCACTAGGTTGGGTCGCAGTTGTGAGTTTATGGTTTCTACGATTCATTTTTTAGCCGTCCCAACCTGCCAAACATATCGAGGATATGGTTGAATCGGGAAAGTTCTACTCAAACCGCGTGCTTAAGGAGTATAAGGACAAGTAATTTTTCTTCAATTATCCACTTTTTGAACATTAATGTAAGATAACAGTTTCTTATCACACCCATATTTTATTCGGCATCTTATACGCACCAAATGCCTACGTCTTAACCGCTTTGTTCCGTTTCATTTTATCCATTCGCGATTATGCTCGTTTACAGTTCATTATTACAAAATTACTCCCTAAGATAGTTGTGTTTATTTGCACTTCTATTTGTTTGCTGCAAAGACTTTTTTTCATTTATTGAGGGACCCACAACAAGTTGAATGGGTAAAGGCCCTTATGGAGGTCTGGAACCAACTTAAGGCGTTCGTGATTGCAAATCATCCGAGCCACCTATGTTGGGGAAGTGGAGGTGCTCCGTCCACTGGGAGTGGCATCCCCGCACCACCACCGCCACCACCACCACCGGCGCCTGCGCCCGAGTCGTCTCAGGTAGCAAAGTCCATGGAAACCTGAAATCTGATGCCTGCCTCTAAATTAAGAATTCTAAAAGTGGTTGCACTTCGGATTTTTTGGTTATTTCCACACGTGTCATCTTTTCCTATCTGCCCCAGTGTATATGTGTCTGTTCTTTAGTGCTCCAATTTTTGCTCTAGGGTGGAAATGCCATGAACGCCTTATTTGCCGACCTCAACCGAGGCGACGCTGTCACTGCCGGCCTTCGGAAGGTTACCGATGACATGAAGACGCATAAAAATCCGTCGCTTAGGGCGACCGATGTAAATACACCAAAGTCGGGCCCTCCTCCCGTCCCTCTCCGTCCAGACCAGCGAAAGTCTAAGTCTCCTACCGCGGCTCCTCCCCGCTTAGAACTTCGTGGAAACAAATGGTGTGTGGTAAGTTCATCCACACGTCATTCGTTTTGGTATCTAGGAAGCGTGTCGATCTAAAATCGCTCTTCAGACGTTCCTGAAGTCTATCTCGTTTGGTTTATGCCATACTTATTCCAGATGAATGAGTGGTCCATGCCAAACTTGAATAAATAATTACATCTTGGCTTCAAAGCTTGCTAAATATAACAATTCGAGTGAGCTTTGGCGTTTGCACATGCACGTTCCAGTCTTGTCGGTAAGATATCTGATGGCATTATCTTGCTGCATCACCTTTGGAAGCGTTTACGTTGACACTTGCTTTACTTGCGCCGGATTTGACATGATGATTCGCGGATAAAGATGGGCAAGAAACCGTGGTTTTGTTTCATTTGCCTCGCGGTTTTAGGGGTTTGAGTCTGCGTGCATGCCTTCTTATGGGACTCGAGTTGTAAGGCATGTTAAGTTGGCACCTTATCAAGTTTAATATATGCAATTCGTTGTAGCGTCTTCGCCCCAGCGGTGGTCTTTCAAATATGTATGTCATAAAGCTGTCCACGTTCAGCACGGTCCATTACTCTGCATTTCAATCAAGCATGTTTTAAGAATTATGCCGTTATTTTGCCCCTGGATTATGCATCTAGTGGATAGTCCTTCGCTCATATGCTAAATTTACTTGACAGAAATGAGTCGCTTGGCGTAGTCGAGTGGTCTGCCGAACTTCTCTCCTGTTATCCTTGGAAAACAACGAAGTACACAGCAAACAATCAGGCCTCTGCGTCAAGTAACCTTGCGGCCGAAGATTTGCACAGTTCAGTCTTGTTATATTTTTAGGATATAACAATTTAATGAGCAGTCAGCACTCTCCACTTATCTTCGTCCCACTTTCATTGTCAAAATACGCAGCTTAATTGGCGCAACGCCTTCGGCCACTAGTTTTTAAATTCCTTTGGCATATTTCAGGTATGCGGTTGACTGTAGCTGTTCGTTTCCGACGGGAGCTCTAACTACTGGTCCAGTGACCGTTGACACTTCATCCTGATCGCTAAGGTCTATCTCTCTATGCCGCCTGTACTTAAAATATCCAAGATACCTCAAAGACCGGTAAGATCAGGCCTGACGAATTCTGTACCAAGTTTGTCTGCCAGGTCTTGGTGCCAGGAATCAGGGGAGAGGGACTTCTAGTCGTTGAGGTGTAAAGGATTTTAAGTATTTGATTTACTAATCTTTGTCATTCAGCCTTCCCAACCTCTCTCCATCCGGCTTATCGCCTTGCTGCTTGTCCTTCACTTATATTGAGTGCTTTTTAATCCGACACCCTTCAACAAGGAGCGACAGTGCGCGTTGCCGGCTGGAAGATGTAGACTCTAAAAACAGAGAACGCAATCACCGGTTGGGCTTACTAGCGGTCTGGTCTGTCTGTAAGACCCTCAATACCTGAGTCGGGCACAGGAATTGTCGAAGTGCCCCTATCCGATGTCGTCCGCCACCTATGTTAAAACAGTGTATTTTATAGCTCCCGTGGATATGGTGTCCTGTTTATACACGCAAATACGCAAACAAGGTGTCTATAGCCATGGAACTTGTTTCGCCTACTCATTATTCACATACGCATGAGTCTGTTTAATGCCACTCTCCCCATTCTCAGTGCGGGTGGCGATAAAGCAGGTTCTGCCAGCGCATTTGCGGAACCGTGTCCTCTTGTCCTACAGGGAATTGGAGCGTGCACTGATAAGACTGATCTATCGCCTCGCCGTATCTTCGACTTTTTATCGCCCGCAATCGCTGTGTTGATAGTTGCACTTATCACGGCTGCCGAACTGATTATGCTTCTTACGGTGCCCTTCTGAGCGCAGCGATTTTCAACGGCGAATCGTGCGAATTCCAACAAATTCTCCGAGGTAGAAACCGAAAATCGGTAGTTCGAAAACAGATGACGGTCCAAACTACTTCGGCCGCCTTTCTCCTATGACTTTAGGCATTGTGTTTTTGTAACGGGTGCGGACTGCCTCGTCTGAAGTAAATCGGGTCAGCATCTCTAGAAGAGTCGTTCTCAAACAACGGCATTAGTATCTAGTAGACATGGTTGTGACCACGCCTACTCCAACCCAACACACTTCCTCACTCTCCGTAGATCCAGAAACCACACCCACCCCTTGGCAGATTCTGTCAAGCCAGCTTTTAAGCCGAACTCTTCTCCACCCTAGTTTGAGCAGTGGTGTCGGATTTGGGCAGCATCATCGCCCTCATCCGGTGGGCGATGAATATATCCTTGCCATGTCACAACGGGTGCATAGTATGTCACTTGAAACAAAGTCGGTCTACATTATTCGAGCATTTCCTGTTTCCTATCTACTCGCACGGCCCATTGTACTTAGTCTTAGAAAAGAGCAGACCGGAGGAGTGTCTGGTGCACGAATCTTTGCGATAATGGAAATATCGCAGTGACGCCGGAGGCACCTCCGGAGGCTAGCAAGACCTCTTCGACGAAATTTTTCTACAGTTGCACCATTCACACTCTGTTCTTTTAGCAGAAACCTGGTCATTGCTTCGTTCCGGCAGCAGTTAATCACAAGGGTTGCCCCCCGGTTATTGATGCACATCAATAATATTTTGATTTTCGAAGTGTTGACGGATCAATGAACTGATTAGATGTCCCAATTCACCTGAGCACTGTGTTCTGTAGCTATTTGTGACTTGGTCCCAGTAGGCCGATATTGTCGCCGTAATGACGTTTGGCTGTTCACTGCAAAGGTGCAAACTAGATGCTGCCAGAACCGCATCAGGCTCACCCGATAAGCCAGTCAATGACGTAATTAAATGGGACCGATGACAGCGTTCATCCTTGTCTGGGGCTAACCAGATATCCAACGGGCATTGGTATAGTCAGGTGGGCCTTTGGTATTCTGTCACCATCGCTGGAGGAGATAGTGTATTGAGGTATCCAGAGCTGCCGTCACAGATCGTCGCTCGTTGAGAGGCACAACCCGCGACATCGTCAGACCCAACTAGATCAGCCAAATGCAACTACGTACAGGCAAAGCGATCATAGAAATTACCGCTCCGATATTTCCATCCATCACCTCCCAGAGGGATTCATAACAATTGGAATCGAACGCTGCAACGGACGACCATCGACAATTCGTGCCTACGGTGGATTAGTAAGACGTACTATAATATAAATGTCTGGTCAGTTCATACACATCCACCTCGGCTGTCGATTTTTTGCCTCTTATCTTTCTATCGTGACTGTTTTCGAATCACCCAAAAATGACAGCTTCACTAACTCCTGCAGCAATGGTTTAATCGTTTATTTTGTTCTACATTGTTCTCGAAGATCAGGGTAGGTTTGACTCAGCACTCGTCTGCGGATTCTGTCGAATCTAACGTTTGTCCGACCACTTCACTGTACCAGCACTTCAGAATGTCGGCAGAGGGCTTGTGAACTCCGGTAGGCTGAAAGGGCGGTGAGATCCGGCTCCTGAAAGAGGTAGTGACTTGCTGCATAGGCCGTCTGTAATGCGTTCACCGTCAACTGAGTCACTCAGTCAGATTTGTCGTTTTCCTGAATACTTTGGTCATTAAGCCACCACAATCTTTGCGGCAGACGAGGACATCAAGGAAGGCCAACTGGTTGTTATCTTCCTACTCATTTCATAAATCGTATATTTGCCAGGACGGCTTTGAGACATTCTTCGAATATCAGCACTTAATCTTCTTTGATGTCGACCAAGGTATCATTCTCATACCGAGCCCAGTATTTATGTCTGTGGTGTTGGAAGATCAGCGACTCCAGCCGTTTTAGGACCGCCCCGTCTATGAGTCCCGAAGTCGGCGAATCCATTGTTGTGTCGTTCACGTGCTCGTGGATTGTTTCATTAGGACTCAAGTACGCCCTAAGACGGAACTTCAGGAGCTGAAGGACTTGGGCGCGTCCGAGGCGATTCTTCATTTCATCGTATTTGCTTTGTAGGAGTAGTTCGATGGTCTCGACCGCCATATCCTGTAACATAAAAGAGGAACGTGGCACCAAAAGACACTATGACCGCATTTGTAGGAGACTTACCTCTAACTTCCTCCAGGAATGGTATTTACGGATGTACCGTGGTGTCTGAATCGGCTGTCAGAAATTCGAAGCGCCGAAGCAGCCACTTTGCCAGTCCGTACGTTGGAGTACCCATGAACGATACGACGGGCCAGAGACCAGTGCCTTCTTTGGGCACTTTAGGGGGTCATAGAATCGAGCCGAACCCGTTTCTTTAATTCTTTCCATGCGTCTGTCGGTCGGCACTATTGCACCTGAGTTCTCCAGTGTCAACGTCACATTAATTTCGCGTCCGCATTTTTACAGGGTTGGTTTCGCGTGGGACAAAATTGGCGATTCCCCGGTGAGTTGTCAGCCTTCTGTATTGTGCGTGGCCGATCTCATGAAATGTTGGCCGAAATTATGGAGTGCGTTTTCGATTAAGAAGAATTACTTAGATGGGGTTGTAATACTGATTATCATGCGATATAATCCCATAGTGTTTCAGACTCGCCAGGGTGTGGGCTCTAGAATACACTTCATTTTGACCTCTTGCAGAAACTATACTTGGTAAAAAATGACTACTTAAGTAGCGGGCATTTTTCACATTGATTTTCGATGGTCTTATAAATTTAAATGTATTTTATAGAAAACGTGCACAAAATATGTTTTTTACTCATTTGGTAGAAAATCGCATTTTCTCCATATTTAATACCCGAAGAAAGTGTATATTTAGATTTTAAAAAGCTTCCCAACTCCCGAATAATTTTGAGCTCGATCTGCCATCGCATTAGCATTGAGCGATTTAATTCTACAAGGTGCATGCTTTCCGCGTAGGGAAGATTACATATTCCTCTATGTCTTTAAGAAGATACCGCATAGAGTTCATGAAATTCTGCAATGGATTTGGGCTATTTTGTATATCTCATGAGGTGCATTGGTAAACGAACATGGGCGATGCTGTATATATAGACACCACACGGTCTTAAAAACCTCACGATTAAAAACTTTTTAAAACCCAAATATGCACTTTCTACGGGTATAAAATTATGAAGACAATGTGATTTTATACCAAATGAGTAAAAGAATGCATATTTTATGCATGTTTTCTATAAAATATAATCCAATTTATAGGACCACTGAAAATCAGTGCGGAAAAATGCATACTACTTAAGTAGCCATTTCTTGCCGAATGCGGTTCCTGTGGGTCAAAAGGAGTGCATTCAAAAGCCGACATTCTGACGAGTCCGATATACTATAGGACTATGCTGCAAGATAATCAGTATTACAACCTTACCTAAGTAATCTTTCCTAGTCGAAAATGCATTTCAGAATTTCAGCCAACATTTCATGAGATCGGTCACGCACTGTACCTAGTCTCTTCTGTCCAATACGACGGTCGACTGTCCCTTGTCCGCGAGCACAACAACGAGGTCTTTGTCGGTCCTGAATTCCGGTATTGCATCACGTTCGATCTTGGGGAGTATTTCGCGTGGCTTAAGATGAATTAGCACTTGGTGTCGGATAAGGTTTTCTGTCTTCTCCGTCGCCCCCGTCTGATTGAGGACCGATTCCACTACTGCAATCGTGTTAACAGGTTTGGCATCACCTGTGTTCTATGAGACATCGTATCGTAA
>CACRXP010000160.1:108653-123523 GCA_902702965.1 Spirometra erinaceieuropaei
GTGTCGCCCCAGTCATATATGGTCACTCTGTTGAAAGCTAAATGGTGTGGTCTAATTCTCGTAATTGTGCTGGAAACGCGATGGCCGAGGTCGTATTCGGATTTAAACCGATCCATCACGTTTGTTCTCCAGTGGGAAACACTTAATTATGAGTCCCAAAGAAGCCGTTTATGTTGATAAGGTGATACCGACAAAGACAAGAGAGACCGGAATGGCCATTTCTGGCTTATTAGCCGTCATCAGCCAGTCATACCCAACCCCAAGTGTGGATCACTTGAGATTCGAACCCGGGATCACCTTATCAACATATATCACTAGTCTCTGTGCGACTGCCTGTGAGGGTTTAAGTATGAGCTTCAAGGCACAACAGAACGAGCATGTTCTGTAACCTGATCGGTGAGCGCCCATCTGTCATAAGCGTTTATTTTTGAAGATAAGTCACTTGCACAAATAAAAGGCTGCACAGTTCTCTTAGATAAGCCACGACCTTCTAAGGTATGAAAGCTTTAGATTTTGTTTGGATTTCTGGTTTTCTAACGTTCTAAATCCTTGTATTGTTCTGTTTTGATAAATCCTTAGGTAACGGGTTTGATGCCGACAATAAACATTGACAAAACTGACGGATGTCAAGTCTACCTGAGCGAGGAATCTAAGAGTGCTGAAATTATCACAGCTAAGTCATCTGAAATGAATATCCTCGTACCCACTGGTGATGGCGACTTTGTGAGTCAAAACTGGATATCAGCCGTGCAGCTTACAATTTCGCATTTCCGTGTTTTCATTTATTTCTTTTTTCATCCCAAGGCTGAATATGCAGTCCCTGAACAGTTCAAGACAACCTTTACCGGCAAGGGCCTGTCGACGACGGTCAACGATCTGGCTTGAGCACAACGGCCTTCAACACCTGATCATACACACCTTTTGTTAATTTTGCTTAGATTTGCCAGCTGCAAATGCAGTCTGTCCCGCTTTTCATCTTTGCCATAGTCATATGTGCATTTCCCCTTTTTTTAATGCCTATACGTCGGCCCCAAGACCGGAACTAAACTGGCCCGCTTGTAAAACTCGACGACTTCCATACCATAAAGCTTCGCTTCATTCCGCCAGATTTGTTTCCTTCATTGGGAATCTCCCATTGGGAATAGCTGAATATATTGAATGACGGAGGTAGTATGCATTCCGAGATTATATAATAAAAGAAGGCTTGTCTGAAAATCGAGTTATGCTCGCGAATTCCCAAGCTGGTTACACCAACTCGTCGTCAGACGAAATGAATAATGGAGAGTGGGATAGTCGCACTAGAGCGCTGAGGGACATCGAGGTTTCATCGACAGAACAGGCGTCCATGTGAGGGGATAAATAGCGTGTTTAGAGACGCGCTGAAAGTTGGGGAGGTGTTGATGGCTTTAGATATGGTTCACTGTTTCGGAGAGGTGGGGTGTCTGTGATATTCTACATGGCCGAACATTGGCTAGCAGCTGGTGTTTTGGGGTGGACGCAAGTCGGTGAGCTGTGAACACAAACCTTCGCAGTAAGCGTCCAGGTCCACATGGCGGTCGAAACTGTTGTCGTCGTTGTGCCCAGTTTCGAAAAATTCTCGGGTCTGCTTGGTGTTAGCAGTCTCATCCCAACAGAGGCGGTGGTCACTCTCAATGGTGTGCGCAGACACGAGAGACAAGGATTCCCTTCGGCGAAGGGCCAGTCTATGTGGGTTAGTGCGGGTTCCGAGTCGTTGGCCGGTATGCCCAACGCAAACGCAAGAACAGTTAGCACATGAAATGCGGTAGATGACATGTGTTTGCTGCTCATTCGGCATGGGGTCCTTTACTCGGGATAGTGCTGTGCGCATGGAGGACGCTAGTTTGTAGACGGTGGAGATGTCGGGAGGTCTCTCCGAAAGTTCTTGGCGTGTACGGCAGGGAGTAGAGCTTCCGTGAACCCTGTTTCCGTTAGGGTCAGTGCTTTGTGTTTGCCTCTGACGTCTGAAACAGTTCTTTGCAAAGCCGACTGGGTATCTCTTAGACGGAAGGACGGATACAAGCCAGATCTTGAGTAAATTATTGCTACCGCAGTAACGATAGGCCTGGTGGGAAAGGGTTCGAACACAGCTCCTTTTGTGGGTCACTGGGTAGCTGGTCTTGTAGTTAAGGGTGATGTGTATGTGTGTACCGCCTGCCGCTTGCATATCCAACGTCTTAAGGTGATGTTGAGCAGCTTGCATGCAGTAGGTCCGCTTCAATGCTAGAAGGAACACGCTGCGTCAAAAAGAGGAGGAGGCGTTCGCCGGGAGATGTTTATTGGATGTCTGACACTTCTAGTATTTATTTCGCCTAATCATCTTCAGAAACTAGAAAGTCGTGCGCACAGCTCCCATTACGTGACGCAATTTGCTTGCTGTGTACCCCGGCAATGCCGCCCGTGTGGTTGCATCCGACTCGTGACCTAAGTCGCATCCGCCCTCGTTGACCGCGGAAACAGTTGGCGGCCGCGACTGTTTCGCGCCGTGACTGTCCCCCGTCAAGGTCCGTAAAAGCAGACAAGGTTGAGTTGACAGAACAGTCTGTGGACATACAGGCTTCTCCCATCTGCCCGGTGTGATCAGCGCCTCGGTCCACCATCCCAACGGCGTCAAAGTCGAAGATGTGCCCCACTTGTGCGGTATGGGTCGCTACTCCCTACTGTGGGTCCAACCTTCGCACGACCAACCGATGTTCCCGCATCCGCGTTTGCAGCCGTCGGCTGGTTCCCCCAACCTAGCTTCGCATCCTGCTGCTGCACTGAAGTCTGTAGGCAACGGCCGAACCTCATGTTTAGGGATAGTCTCATGGCCGCATCATTTGCCGGCGGCTTATTAAGTCAGACCAGTGAGCAACTCCTATCCCGAGTAGCCCGGGGGATCTAGCCACGACTTAGTAGTCTCCCCTCATGTACGGAATGCTCCGCCACGATTTTGGCTGACCATACTCTTCATTCCGCTTTCTTTGTTGCATTCGGGTCTGTTCAATGAAAGCTCACGGTTAACCGTTGGTTCTGAAGAGTTCTTGGTGGATCTTCATCTCATTTAGTTTGCCGGCCAGCATGCTGCAATGAGTTTCCCCCGCCAAAATGGCGAGCGTACACAGCTTCTTCTGTGTTGTATTCGGTGTTTGCTGATATAACTGAGTATTTGCAGCACGTTCGCTGGTTTTTTATGCCGACGTTCGCGGTTTGCCATCCAGTCGGTGGCAGACAAGGACACTCAAGAATGCAAGTGTTTCCTTCACATCTTCCTCCGTTGCGAACTCTAAGTCGCGAATGATCGAGTACATTTGTTCCCGGAGTATTTAACTTTATCTCGGTCGATGAATACGACGGTATCGTCAGCGTAGGGCACCCGGAACTTGGGTATGTGCCCCTCGAACTGTTGTCTTTTGAGTTTTTGCAGAACCGCCTCAACAGTCAACCCGGAGACTGATGAACACATGTGGGTGTTCCTGATTTGCTCCTATGTGATCTATTCGAAGACAAGGAATGTTTTGAGGCAGTGTCGAATGAGCTCTATGAGATCCTGAGGTGTCGGCCGGCCATAGTCCTCAACGTAATTTCAACGTAGCAGGTCACTTGGCGTTTCGGCCGCGAGGGTCATCAGCAAGGACGTGGGGTGAGGTGACGTCACACTGCACCAATCTCTCGTTCAATCCCCTTGTGATAACCTTTATTTTTCGGAAAATTGTCCTGTTGAGTGCATTGCCGTCTATTAGCCCCCCCGCCCCCTCAGGAACCTTAACTTCTCGAACAGCTAGTTTACAAGCCCGTATGCGGGTGTGCCTCGGTGTGTGAGACGGCTGTTCGGATAGCATCTGGTTTGTGTATTTTTGGGGGGACTGTGGGATCGTCCTACAGCTGCTCCTGCGGGCTTCGCCATATACCAGCCTTCGACGGTAATGACCTTGCCCCTTAGCCGAGTCAGAATCTTGCCAACCTGCGCCAGTAGTGGTCTCGAACTTGCGACGGCGAGACATAACAGCTTCGTTCCGATAGTCTAGACTGTCTAGGACATCATTCAACTTACCTTTAATGGCGGGCAGAATAACTATTTTGGTGTCCCCTCTAGCCCTATTAGGGCCTTTTCCCCTCCCGATGAATGGCTTTTCTTCTTTTAACACAGGACTTGCGGATGTCATTATTACTGTTATTGGCGTGTTATGGCATTCACCCCCTAAAACGGGTAGGCTTCGCAAGGGGGCATCTTGTTCGAGACCCAATAATTACCTCGTTAGTTGGGTAGGTTGTCACACCCAAGCTCTGAAGTAGAGGCCATTCGCCACCTCTCGCCTTTTGCAGATGAGCGACCGCACAGGCAGACACCCAGCCAGTCCCTTATGTTCGGTCAAACTCCACGTGAGCTATGCCACTGCAGCCAGCCCGGGTACTGTCAAGGCGTTAATAGCTTCACGGACATCATGGGCACCGAACTACGGAAGCAAGTCTCCCCAGCCCCTCCGCAGTCACAGAGCACGCACGCTTCCCCAGCTGGCCAAAGGAACCCTGGCCCCCGCCGAGATTGTAATACCGTTACGCGGCGAAGCCTTTCCGAGGGTCAGTCAAATCTAATTAAACTGTTCGTAAGTACCCCCTCCCCTCAGGTAAAACGACGCGTCCCATCCCACTTCATGGCGCTGGATATGGTCCAGTAAACACAAACTAGCGAAACGCAGACATGGTACCGCCCTGCATGTAGTCCGAAGCACAGCCGACTCAACTCAAAAGTAACGGTCAGCAGCAGACCCCCCGCCCCAGAGGAAAATTGGCCACTGAAGTACTGGCCGAAAGCCATCAGACCCCGAAGAGCAGAAATACTGCAAAAAATCAATCTAGTGGCATGCGAAAATGTGTCTTTATGTACAGGCCTATATACAGTGGAACAAGTGGCATCAAATCCCGTCCTCCGACTTTCGTTTTACTTTGGCCGGAGGACCTTCAGATGCACCTCGGGGGAACGACCTCTTTTTCGAAATGCGAGGATTAAACTAAAAGAATGTTAGGAAACACAATAGTCTTACCGTTCCTGCCTCCAGTTGTCTTAGACGCTCCTCCAGGTAGGCCCTGGCCCGAATTCCCATTTCATTATCAGCATCCTCATCACCAAGAGCGTCCAGTCGGATCGATAGCGAAGCCTTAGCTGCCAGCATTCGAGAGATCTTCCCCTTTATACCAGATGCAGCTTGGCCCACAAGACTGGCGTGGTAAAGCACCCCGTATTTTGGTGTATTGTGACGCGTCTTCAACGCACGGAACAGGGCTTTCTCCGCGCCAAGGATCTGGACCGTCGAGGACGGATGTTTAGCCAGGTTTATGAGTGTTCCGGCCCTTGCAATAAGGCGCGCGCCGAGTATCTCGCCCACGAGAGCAGTCAAGTTCGGAGCAACCGCAACCATTCTCTTCACCAAGTACTCGTGAAGTGTATTGCGAGATTCAGCAACGTCTACCACCTGATCGCACAGTGAATGGATCATTTCGACGTCCTCAGGGGTCAGTTCGGTCCCCAAAGATACTATCGCTGCATCTTTTACCTGGGCTACTAGTTCCTCCGGAATAATATCCGTCAAATCCATCTTTGCCGCATTCTCACGGACGCCGATGCGTCTCACGACTTGAATGTACGCCATGTTCTCCGTGACGATCTTCGATAACTCGGGGAAGTGCCAGCCGTACATTTCCTTACACCTCATCACGTAGTTGTTTGATTCTTTATCCAGTTCGTCCAACAAACCGATTGCCTGAACAATCATTGTGTCTATCTTGTCGGGATTACACTTTAATTTGTAACGGTCCAGGCTGTGTGCTAGGCCTAGACGCATACGCATGATGTCCGGCTCCTCTATGCTCGGAATAAGGCTCGACATATGCGTGCGAATAGCGCGCATCAGATTCTGGACAGAGGAATTCGAGATAGTCGTGACGTTCATCTTCGCATTTATTTCCTGTGACAGTTTCTTGTCGGCGACGGCTAAGACGTCATCGTGGATCTCCTTGACGTACAACTTCTTTAGCAGCCGTTTGAGCTTCTTTGAGATTCTCCCCTCGATGGTGTCAGTAGCAGCTAAAATAAAACAAGGCGTTGGACACCATCAAGTCGTCGAGGGAGCTTGATTATAAAGATCTCAGTACGGTAGGTTATCAACCACAGCAGCTGCAGAGACTCTAGTCCGTAATCTCATCATTTTAACTCACCCAGAAGGGCCTCCTTGGTGTCTTCGAACTTGACGAACTTCTCCAACTGAACCCTAAAAGTATCATACAGTTAACCTGTCATCATACGTCTGGTTCATGAAATCCGTGTTTTCGAATTCTTTTGCCAAGTCTTGAATCTCCTCGAGGCGTTTCTCATCCCGTACCTTGAAAACGGCGTAACCACCGGCGGTCTCGAACAGCAGCAACATGCGTCGGGCGCATCCACGCGACTAAACCCATGCTCCCCGGCCTTGCAGAGTTAAACAAGGGTATTTTACGCCTCTGGTTCGTGTCCACATTTGTGATGACAGGTATACTCAGTCGACTGAATATCTCGTTGTCGTTTCCTAAAAGCTTAGTAAGAATACTAAGTAGGCTGCATGTAGCCAGCATCCTGGACCAAAGCAAATATACTTAATTCAGAACTAATGGCTATTCCGTATTCTTAGAAACGTGATAAGGCAATCATTCGTGGTTGCATCAGTGTTGGCGAGCTATCAACGTGCCTAGAACAGTCGACCGTCCGCGACTCTGTGGTTGCAATCTCATTGAATTTAGAGTCGGAAGGCGATCATTCCTCTTCTTCTGAAGAAAGCTTTTATGGCTTATCTTCTGTTGTAGATCACACGACAATCCAAAGGATGTCCGTGTATGTTCGATTATGAGAGCATGTGGCAGTAACTGTATACTATACAACAGGCCACAGTGGAAAAATCCAACAATAAGGCGATTGACTGTCAATCAGTCAGTCGACGCTGGTGTTTGCTAATTAGTTAATGGGACTTCGAGCGTGAACTATCTACGCGTTCGACTGCCCGAGTAGAAATGGATTGCTTTCAACTACAAAGACAGGAAGAGGAAATGAAACTGTCAACCTCTCCTTCCGGACCTTTTGTTGTCTTCGATTCAAGCAAAAACAGTCGTGCCGGCTACTAATTATCCCCTCTTCAGGTGGAGTCCTATGCGCAGAGTCTTCGTGGAGTGTAGCCACTATGGCCTCTTCTCTAAATGGTCAGTGGGCGAAGTGCAAGGGAATAATGGGTGTTGTGTTGGCGGTGGTTTCGGCCGTGGACAAACGTCCCCGTGAACTTTTAACTGTGTCGAGATATGTGGTTAATGTCAGGATGTTCGAAAATGAGACACTTTTGGTACGCACGTGGCAAGTTACGTGACGTCGACGACCGCATATGGTCCTTCGCAAAGATGAAAGAATTGGTCGGCTCCCCAGACGAAGTACCGGTTGAAAGTACCACCCGAGGTCCTCAGGTCGATAGGCGGTGCCGTGACTTTGTCAATTAAAGTACGCTGTTTGTTGTTCAACGTCTGATCCTAGGTAAGTGCGCCATGTTATGATTCGATCGTATAAATTCCTGTAATTGCCACACGTGGCCATTCGGTGAGTGGACACTTGAGGAAGGTAGCAACGTAGTCAGTCCCCGGGACAGAAAGGCATCCGATCAACATAAAGATGGTGGCGTGGCCGGTGAGAGTATGTGCCATAATTGCCCAGGACAACCCTTTGACTCGCACGTGGGTGATTGTCGTCCGCGAACGCCCTCAAGAATCCGTTAAAGGTATGGTTGGTTCAGTTCAGTTTTTTGAGGGAAATATAGGTGTTGAACCTTTGAACTCCCTTTCAACGTGTCTGTTTCCTTCCTGGTGCGTCGTTGTCGTACGTGTATAGCAGGCATCTAGGAGGTAGCACACATTCCGTACCAGTTTACTGTCGATGTTGGTCCCACTATTTCTATGGATCAACGATGGCACCCCGAAGTGATATATCAAATCATTGATTTTTGCAGCTGGCACTGACGCAGAGTCCTACAGTAACAGTGGCACCGTTCCTGTGTACTCTGTAAATAAGTCAATCATTACTTGTATATCTCCTTGTCTGGGTGTCGTGATTGGCGTTCAGCAAAGCTCCCACAAATTTTGGGTGCTGAATCTACTGATCGACTGTACCGTAGCGATGGCGTTTGTGGTCTCTGAACACTATGGCCGGTCTCACCAGCTGTTCCTCGACGCCTCTACTTTGACTATCCCCAACTTCATGAAAGGAATTTGACGTCCGATAATCTCCGATACCGTGCAACCTCCCCCCTTCTTGACGGCCGATATTCTACCACCGCCGACAGTTTTTTTCTCCTGAGCCCTCCAAACCACAAAAACCACCATCAACTATATTTTTATGCCTTAAGCTCAGGAGTTTTTTTTTCACTGCCGGTCGGATTTGTCTTTAATCGCTTCCCTTGACAATGCCTGTAAACTGGCATTAAATTAAAAATTTATTTATAAATTTATTTATATAAATGATACTGAGGTTGTAGCGGTGCGCACATCTAACGACGTGACATTTTTCAGCCAGTGCATGCGGTGTAAATATTACATTAAGTGGTTACTTCCTCTTGGATGTGGGACCAATAGAGCCGCTGTTGGATAGCTTTCAGTGTCTGTTCCAAACGACCCAATTTGTTATGTATGCTGATGAACGCCGACAGCACAAGGCTTACAGAAACCATGACTCGTGAAGTTTTGGTTACGAAATCCTTGAACGATAGAACGCTCTGTCTAGACCGGTTTGAATTTTAGCTTCAATTAGTTGTGGACAACTTCAATCTTCCTGAAGTCTGCTGGCTTCCACCTTCCGACCCCAGACTGGTAAAGACCATGGATGTCGGTGTGTGGAATAATGCTGACAATTTTTCCACTCGAGGATCAAGCATGCTTAACCTAATTTTAGGTGGAGGCCTCTTTTTGCATGCCTAAGTTCTCGAGTTTTCGCTTTTAGATATGCTTTCCTTTGGAAGAATCGTTCACTTGAACTAACCAACTTGATTATCGATATCCAAATTTGATGTTACGTAATGTATGAAGCACTTGTTGCCGGTTTCGTTCGTGAACACTTAAATTCTGAATTTTAAAAAAGACCCTTTGGAATATAATGTTAGGACTTGCATGCATAACCTGTTCGGCTGAAAACTCAGACTTAATTCTGACAAATGCCCATTCTTTTATTCTTTATTTTACAAGTCATCTAGGGAGTTTTTCACTACCTGTTTCACTTCATCTGTTACTGCGTCATCGTAATCTTTGGCGCCACCAAGTAACGAGCGTTCAATCAGTCTATTAACATTATTATGACAATTTGGTCGTCGTTACCGACGATGCCTATCGTTTTCCCACAGCATTCTGGGCGCAGAGACAACAACCTACGCTTGAATTTGTACATAGTGATGACAAACGTGCGCTGTATCTATTACAACCTCTTTTCCTTTACCCACCTGAGCCAAATGTCAAGACAGGGCTAAGAAGACCACGAGTGGGATGGGACGCAATGGCTAACTAGGCTAAATAGCCAGATTGGGCGTGCCACACATGCCTGACTCGCGCACGATGGACCTGGATTTCACCAATACAACAGAGGGGGGCTAGATACCAAATAAGCTGGATTGTAACGTCTAAGCAGTGAGAGTGTGCACTCTGAGGGCTACAGTAATCACGCCAAATCTCAACTTGCAAGAAGAAAGGAGTCACCGGAATGAGGTGTTTATTGTATACAGACAATTCAGTTGTCCTCTCAGGCAGCAACAGCAGTTTGGCAAAGCCAGAGCTGGTGTTGACTGTGTCCAGTCATATCGACCATCGATTTCGACAATGTCCACCATACAACCCTCAGCAGGGTGAATAAAATAGAATAAGCTTATTGCATCTCTTGGACACTGTCAGTCTCCTGTGAACACGGGAAAAATCTAAACCAAACTCATACGTTTAAGCTGTACTTTGACTTGCTTTGCTTAGGGTGTTTGCTTAGTCAATAGAGCGCGAACGGTGAGTTTGTTTAAAGTTAAAAACCCTGAGTTTCAAAGCAAAAAAATAACAAAAGTTGGAAAAAAGAACGATATCTACAATGAAGAGAAGTTTGGTTGTTTCTTGGTCATGAATATATTGCCTTTCGTTGAGCTTTAAGAACTTCGACATGGGTCGTCATTGAAATTATCTCCGATTTGGATAAATGCTGCTGTCAGTTAGTTGACGGTTGTCAGTTTTTCTGGTCAATTGCTCTTTAACAGCAGGCAGTTGTGTTTATGCGAGGAAAGAATAATAAGGCGGGAGGTAGAAAAGCGAAGTGTGAATGTACGTGCCTTTTATTAACGGACAAGAAGGCCGCGGCGAGCTTATCTGTGGATATTTTGCCATCAGAGTAGCAACAGTTAACTGTTTCTAACAGCTACCCTTTTGGATACACCTGTCCGCGTAGATGTGACCACCAAAACCGTTGTCGAACTGCTGCCTCAGTTTTATTTTGTCTTAAATGGTTTAACTCGGTGGCCTTACTTGGAGGCGAGTTCCACGGTCGGACGACCCGCTAGCTGAATGAAAATTTTCGACGATCTAAGCGCGTGCGTTCATTCACGACTTTGCAGGTATTGCCGCGTAATTGGTTTGTATGGACAAACCAAAAGAAGTCCTCGATTGTTAATGAGCAACCTTGGCCGCTTACAATCCGGAATGTCCAGAGTAGACTTCAGTTTAGTTGTCTATAAGAGAGGGTAAATATGCCAAGCACATTCAGACTCTCCTGGTAAGACAAATGCTTTAAACTGTCCACCATCTGCGTTACTCTGTGTTGCACCTGTTCGAGTAAGTCGATATCCTTCCTCATCCGTAATGAAGCTGCAGGTGTTCCATACTCCAGATGGGGCCTTACAAAGGCGCCAAAAAGTCCTCCGAAGAGTTCGGGAGGAAATATTTTAAATGCACGTCTAATCCAGTGTAGAGTACTAGTTGCCTTCTGAACCATCTTTCTACAGTGTTCTGATGGCGATAAGTGCGTGATCGTCCACACACCCAGATATCTGTGTCTTTCTACAGTTTCTAACCTCGTCCCGTCAATATAGTACTGGTGTTTGGGAGAGGCATTGCGACCGGTGTTCAGGTGCAAGACCGCGCATTTGGGCACGTTAAACTTCAATAGCCATCTGTTCGACCAAACACACAGTTGGTCAATATTCGACTGCAATTTCTTTGCGTCCTTGTCGCATTTGACTTCACTCCATATTTTTATGTCATCCGCGAACATTAGGGCCTCGCAATTCACTTCGCTGATGCAGTCATTAACATAAATCAGGAAGATTACTGGGCATAAGACAGAACACTATGGGACATCACTTTCCGCCTTTGCCCATCCCGAGGTAGAATTACCAACGACGATTCTTTGTAATCCGGAGGACAGAAAACTCCTGATGCATTTAAACATTCTTCCTGAATTGCTACATTCCAGATCTTCTATAAAAGAAGCCTTTGCGGGACACTGTTAAAGGGCTTTTTGAAGTCAAAAAATATGGCATCCACTGGAAAACCCGTATCGATAGCTCGTGCCCACTTCTCGTTCAAGTAAAGAACATTTGTTAGGCAGGAGCGCCCTGAAGGAAAGCCATGTTGGGCATTAGACAATATTTTGTTCTTTTCCAGGCATTTCATTAAGTGTCTTTTGATAATGCGTTCCATTATCTTACGCGCGATACATGTAAGACTGACGGGACACCGCTGAACTGTGCAGATCGATCCAGACCGCGGTCGACGGCGGTGAGCGCTACATACACGTTAACGCGATAGATAACATCACGGGAACCTTTTCGCAGACTATAGAGACGCACCGTTGGAATAGGAACAAGCCGACTGCAAGCAAAAACAAAAACACACCCACAAGCCGTTTTCCTCTCTCGGGCTGACTGCCCTATAGTCAGCGCGGTGACATTCTTCGTCGACCGAGAGGACGGCAGTCGGACTATGGCCAGGCATGCATATGCAACAACAAGGCAGGTACGCTGAGTTCCACTGCGTGTAATAGTTTACATTCAGACAGCTTAGAATTTTATGTTAATTTATTAGTTGCCAACCGCAAGGTGCGTTCATTGTTAGCTACCGGCGCTATGGCATCCATAGTCAAACGAAGTGTATTACAGCACCAATTATATACGACCAAGGTGCAAAAATGTCCCCTGATTCACCTGACCGCTGCCGATGGGGCTAACACGCGACACCTTGGTTCCGTAATGTTAGACGCGAACCTTCCACGTGCTATGGTCAGTCACATTTTTATAATAACTCCTCATTTTACGTGGGACGTGCCCCTAGGTGTGGATTTCCTAACACGTCGCTGGTGTTGTATCGCTGTTCAGAAACAGACAATAAAGTTCAAAAGGACGAAAGAAGGGACTCCGATCGCTCCGGAGGCCTTCTACGAAGCTGCCATCTGCGTGGCCACACAGGCGATAGTTCGCATGCCATCTACATCAACTGATGATATAATACCTCAATTTTCGGAAGCGGATCGCGATAAGTAGAACCTGAAAACATCGCTCCTTGAATTCCGGGACGTCTTTGTTTGGGACGAGTACTCACTGGGTCGAAAGTGCCTCGATCACCACGCAACAGTGACGGGCATGGAAAAACCGATCTGGCAACCACCACAGCAGATTCTGGCACACTTCCAGCAAGAAGGTCTTGACATATTGGAGAATATGCTGACTACTGGCGTGACCCGACCGTCGCGTTCACCCTGGGCGTCACCGGTAACAGTAGTGCCAAAAAGACGGTAAGATCCGCTTTTGCAACTACTACAAAAACATTAATGTTGTCACGACACGCGGTTCGTTCCCGCTGCCACGCATTAAAGACACTCTAGGCGCTTAGTGGAAGCTAAGTGGTTTTCCACGCTATATATTAAGTCAGGCCACTGGCAAGTAGAGGTAGACCCCACGGACCGGCACAAGGAGGCATTCATCTTGCCACAAGGATTGTTTGAGTTTGAAAAATACCGTCCGGCCCTTCTCATGCCGTAGCCTCGTTCCAGCAGCTTACACAAATAGTTCTAGCCCACCTATATCCACAGCATTGTCTGGTCTATCTGTATGACACAAATGTCTTTGGCAGAGCAGCCAGCCAGCATAATAAGGATTTGCGGGCAGTCCTTGAAGCCTTAAAAGAAACCGAAGACTGAACCCCCAAAAATGTCAGTTCCTCCGTACTTCCGTGACCTATTGGTGCTATGAGGTCAACGAAAAAGGCATTTGCTTCTCCGCGGAAAAATTAAAAGCCATTCGTTGCTGGCCGACGCCAAATAGGCCTATAAAAGTTAGAAGTTTCATCGGTCTAGCCTCTTATTATAGGCGCTTTATGGCAGACTTTGCCGGCATAGCGCGAACACTGATAAACTCACTGAATAAGGACGGAAATTCCTATGGACCGACGACTGTCAAATGGCATTCGACGATCCCAAAGCCCGCCCTCTACGGCACCTGTACTCGAACTATCTAACTTTGACGACGAAGCGCCACCGTTTGTCCTTGACACCGACGCCTGTGCATTTTTGATTAATAATAATAATAATAATAACAATTTTATTTAATGCCAGTATACAGGCATTTTCAAGGAAAGAGGTAAACACAAATCCGACCAGCAGTGAAAAAAACTCCTGTGAAAAAGGAATAAAAATAAAGTTGATGGTGGACTTATGGTTTGGAGGGTTCAGGATAAAAAACTGCTGGCAGCAGACTTTCGACCATCAAGAAAGGGGGAGGGGTTGCACGGTATCGGAGATTATCGGACGTCAATTCCTTTCATGAAGTTGGGGATAGTCAAAGTAGAGGCGTTGAGGAACACCTGTCGCTGTTGGCCAACGAAATTCGCCCTGGTGAGACCGGCCATAGCGTTCAGAGACCACAAACGCCATTGCTACGGTAGAGTCGATCAGTGGATTCAGCACCCAAAATTTGTGGGAGCTTTTCTGAATGCAAAAATCGAGTGATAGTTGTTTTCAATAAAGGATAATTTTGCAGATTTTTCACACTCATGGGTAGTTTATTCCAAATAGCAATTGCATTTACAGAAAAGAACTGACGATATTTAACAGTACGTGCCAGAGGAAGAAACGAAAATACCTCACAGTAACTGTTACGTCGTGGGTGGACATGGTGTCTTAAAAGGTGACATTTACATCCGAAATAAGGAAGAAATCATTCCAGTCGTAGCAATTAAGGTATGTTAATAATTCGGTTGAGCGAGTTGATCGGAAATGGCGGAAAAGTTATACTTTGCGGACAACGTTTTGTCAGCCTCGAATTCCAACGTTAAAACAACTATGTCATGGTCTGTGCCCCCGAGTGGGCCTAGGGATGACACTGACGATGACATGCAGCCTCTACGGAAAATCAGGTCAAGTATGCTTGATCCTCGGGTGGGAAAATCGACAATCTGAGTCCACATCCCAACATCCGCAGCCTCAAGAAAGTCTTCGAAGTTTCTGGGGCCTGAAGGCGGAAACCAGTGGACTTCAGGGATTGGCGGTTTATTGCCCATACCGATGACAAAGGATAAGAAAACACAATTGTTTGCCAAATGAATTATTTTACCTATCGACAAGAATTGTTAGCCGTAATTACATTCATCAAACAGTTCCACCCCTAGTTGCTGGGCAAACCCTTTGGGGTACGTTCCAATCATAAGGCCCTTCAGTGATCACAAATTGCCAAGGACGCGCAGGGCTAACCAGTCAGATGGCAATAAACGTCAAGGAGCATAACTTTACTTGTGTGTAGCAGCCGGACAAGCAGAATGCTAACACAGACGCCCTCTCACGACGCCCCATGCACCCT
>CACRXP010000160.1:125140-138632 GCA_902702965.1 Spirometra erinaceieuropaei
ATGTGGCACTTTATCAAAGGCTTTACTAAGATCAAAATAAATTACGACAACAGATAGGTGATCATTACGAAGAGAGGTAAGTAGATCGAGAAACGACAGATGACATGTTTCACAAGAACGATCTGGTAAAAAACCATGCTGGACGTTATAGAAATAACAGAAACGTGGCTGCCACAGAACGTAGGTGATTGCGAGGTGGCACTTTCAAGATACCACTTGTTTAGGAGAAACAGGAGGGATCGCCTGGACGGAGGAGTTACCATGTATGCAAACAGTGCCTAGACAATATTTGTGAGGACCGACAAGATATTAAACGCTATCAAACGCTGAAATTGACGACGGTTCGTCCTGGGAACTAGACGCAGTTGAATGCCAGTCTCTTAGGCGAGCCAAAAAGAACTCAGAGAACAAAGAAACATCCCAGAAAACAACGCGCACCTCTGTACGGTCCAAAAAACGAAGGCCCTTGCGTACAGGCGGACAAGCGGAGGAGGATGACCAGGAGGCCTACGAAGGACCGCCGGAGTCTCCCAACTATGTTGAAAAATAAAGATATCGGAACACCTTGTGGACCGAATATTCAAGAGGAGTCTTCGAGGGAAACAGAGGTAAGCGTTTTCGACGAGCACCTCGTAAACACAGAAGGAAGGGTTATCAACGCGAAGATAAATGAATCTTACACGGATTTCAGTTTCGTTAGCACAATAGCTAGTTCATCCGAAGTCAGTGAAACAAGTAAACTGAAGAAGAACGCTCAGTTACTCAAAAGATGTGCGACAACAACGAACACTAGATTCAGTCGCAAACAAAATGTAGTTATAAAAGGAGTACCCGAATCAACGGCAACAATTCCAAAGGAGATAGTGATGAATGACTTAGATCTTCTTCAAGCGTATGCGAAAGCTTTGGTAAGAGACATTGAGTCACTTAGTGTTCTTAAAGCATTCCGACTAGGGAAGACTCAGTCAGCATCCGGTTCCACTACCCGGCTTCGACCCCTAAAAGTCATGTTGGAGACTGAAGCCCAGGCCCAGCTCCTGTTACAGAGAAAATCATCTCTTCGGGGTCAGCATACTGAAGTTTCTTTTCCGCCGGATTAGGAGCCAAAAGAGCAAATGAAAATGAGAGAGCTGATGACGGAGCTGGAAAAGCGGAGACGCAGCGGCGAAACACACCTACAAATCGAGAACGGACAAATAATTCAGGTCAAAAGGACATTTCTCTGGCCGAAGGCCGTCATTCTGATAGCCTAACCTATGCGAAGGTGCCAAATCCTGAGGCTGCTCGCACCAGTGGCCGCTGTCTATAAATCTATTACACTAACTGCCAGAGTCTCCTCAACAAGCTGGATGAACTCAGACTACCAGTCTCTGAATAGAAGCCACACATAATTTTCCTAAGAGAGATATGGTTAACGGAGGAAATAAGTAGTAGCGAAGTCAGTATTGAAGGCTACCAACTGTTCCGTTATGACACATTTCAGCGTAGAGGAGGAGGCACAGCGATTTATGCGTCAAATGAAATTCCGTGCTGTCAGCGAGAAATATCCGATGGGGCACCGCGAAATTTTGAAATAACTTCATGCAAGATATGTATCAAACAATTACCGACAATGAACCTGTGTGTTGTCTATTGGCCTCCTAGCTCGAATGAAATGGCCGATACGGAATTACTTAGTGCACTGGAGTTGTAATGTAAGCAGGAGAACTTAATACTTCTGGGTAACTTTAACGCTCCAGGAATAGACTGGAACATTCCCCTAACAAACGCTCCGTCCACGTCATTTGACCACAAGCTACTACAATTCCTTTGAATGAATATCTCATCCAACACATAAAATTCGAAACAAGAATGAGATAAGGACGACGATCTAACTGTTTAAGTCTCGTTTTCAGTAAAGAAGAAGTACTCATAAGGGAAGTGAATCCACAACTTCCACTCGGTTTAAACAATCATATTGCTTTTACCTGCGTGCGCTCGCTCCTATTCAACCAACAACCAAAAATCAAGAGGTGCAGAAATATTTAGAAGGGTGGCTTTCACGCACTGAGACGCACTCTTTTGGAGGAAACCTTGTCGGTCAACACAGAAGATTCAGACAAATTCTGGCAGTACTTTATAGAGCATCTAATTGATTCCCATTGTCCAATAAAAATGACAAGGCCATGTGCGCGACCGCCGTGGGTTAATCCGACGACAAAAAAGACCATGAAGAAGAAACAGAGACTCTGGAAAAAGTATTTGCAATTCCGAGATCCAAGGTCATTCGCTGAATATAAGGATCAGCGCAATAAATGCCGCGAACAAATACGGGTTGCTAGGACTTCTTTCAAGCGCCGACTGATAGCAGAATCCACTGCATGTCCCAAGAAGTTTTACGGGTACTTGCGCAGTAGGACGAAACATAGGGACGAAGTTGCGTGTCTAAAGGATAGCCTCGGAAACTTATTAGTTGAAGGGTCACAGAAAGTGCGATTACTGTCTCAGTTTTTTCAATCGGTTTTTACGGGGGAGTCCTCAGAAGGCAATCAGCAGTTTGAAATGGACCGAAACCGCCGGGAGCTTCAAATGCGCCAAGATATTGCCGTCATTGTAACCGTCGCCTTTTTCGTCAAAGAAGTAAGGCGCGTCCTCAGTCAAATAAAACCCGATAAGTCTCCCGGACCCGACGGAATTCCCGAACTAATACTTAAGGAGCTATCAACGAAGCTGTCAAAGCCTCTTTCGACTCTCTTTGAGCTGCAACGAGAACAGGAAGACTGCCCTCACAGTGGAAGACAGCTAACCTCGTTCCATTGCATAAGGGAGGTAGCAGGATGACAGCAAGCAGCTTTAGGCCTATTAGCTTAACTTGCCTCCCTTGCAAAACAATGGAAGCTATAGTAAAGAGCGCTACACAGCAATTTTGTGAAGAAAATAACATCTTGCAGGATTTTCAACATGGCTTCTGGTGAGGACGTTCCGGCCTCTCAAATCTACCAGCTTGTCCGGACATCTGGACCAGGGCTCTAGGAAAGGGTTTTGAGGTCGATGTCGTGTACGTCGATTTCCGCAAAGCTTTAAATACCGTTCCGCATCAACGTCTTCTTCACAAATTGAGCGCCATCGGCATCCGAGGAGATCTTCTGAACTGGATTAGGACGTTTCTGGTTGGTCGGAAACAACGTGTCTCTATCGGAGAATGGGTGAACGTGACCTGTGGTGTGCCTCAGGGCTCAGTTCTGGGACCATTGCTCTTCATCCTTTATGTTAACGACAGCCTTCAGGAACTCGACTGCGGCAAAATAATGTTTGCTGACGACTTTAAGCTCTGGAAAGTCATTAAGGGACCGAATGATCAGAGATCACTTCAAGATAGTCTGCACCGATTGCAAGCGTGGTGGGAGAAATGGCTTCTAGATTTCAATATGGGGAAGTGTGTCGTCCTTTATCTGTGTCCAACCATCTCTCACCCAAATGAGAGCCTGAGGGCATATCACCTGTAAAATATAAGGCTCCCTGCAGAATCTTCACAGAAGGATCTCGGGGTTTGGATACAGAACAACCTGAAACCAAAATTGCAGTGCCAAAAGGCTGCAAAAAACGCCGTGGGAGTGCTGCATGCAATCAAAAGGGCTTTCGTAAACTTTGACCAAAACGTTTTTGGGAGAGTTTACAGCACTTTTGTTCGGCTCCACTTAGAATATGCATACAAGCGTGGCGGCCATGGCTAGTAAAGGACAAAGCATGCATCTAACGGGTACAACGGCGTGCAACAAAGATGGTAAACGGTCAAAAAAGCCAATCTTATACAGACAGACTGAATTGCCTTAATTTATTCCCTCTGTGTTACAGGCAGCAAAGAGGTGATCTTATCCTCGTCTACAAGATAATACATGTTCTTGAGTAGGTACCTAAATTTTAGGACATGTTTCAGTGGCACATTTCACCCAATCTTCGTGGTCACTCGATGAAGTTACGGACAACAATGTCCAGGCTGAATCTTCGTTCTGAAGTTTTCACGCAGAGGGTAGTGGAGAAATGGAACGATCTCCCTCAGTCAGTCGTGGAGGCTACGTCTCTACACCTCTTCAAGAAACGCTTGGATGATTATTTGTGTCCCCTCTTTTCCCTCGACAGCCTGAATCTGAACTAATATCCCACAACCCCGCAAATATTTTCTCTGATACAATGCTACTCAAATGGATCAAGTACTGTTTTAATAGCGCATTTTTTATCGTTAGTGTACAATTATTTCTAACGAGCTGACATTTAATCAATAGGGTTTTCAAAGGTTTTGTCTATTATCCTTATTAAATAAACTTTAACTGAAAAAATGAGATCTGAAGCATCTCAGATGAACTAAAAATCATAATAATTTTTTATTTAAGACTCGTCGGGGTCCCATCAAAGCAAGTAAAAATAAATTTACATAGAAATTAAGACGAGGTAGGAAGAATCCGTACAAAATGCAATTCATAGTTTCCGAATTTTTAGTCCGTTAAGAAAAATGATGAGCGAACGGTGAAAGAAACTCCACTCAAAAATGTAATGATTGGATTAACTTTGCGTTAGAAAAACCCTCGCTAAATAATAATAACAGAAAAATGCGGGCAGAACTGGCCTGTATGTAGCGGTATATAACAGATTATAATCAGACATCGTCAGAGCAGAAATAAATGTCAGTATTAAGGGGTACCTATGCGGGTCGGACAGGATTGGCCTGCATGTGGTATTGTATACGGGATTCAGAACTGACATCATCAGGGCAGGATTGATACGCCGGATAAGATTATTCGCATCAAAGGGGCCAGACGACAGGAACCCAGACACGGTCGGCCACAGTAGGCTTCGAGCCCAGCCGAGGAGTAGGCAAGGGAAGTATGACCAAACTACTTGTAGTCGGCGAATACTGAGGGTTCCGCCGTGGGCGTCGACAGACCGCATGAGGTCGAAATGTAGGAGATGACATCAAGAACCGCGAACATCGTCGTTATGGGGGAGGAGTGTTAGCAGTGGATTTACATACCCACTCAAAACGGGTTTCTAATGATATAATTAAGGGTTATCACTTGATCTACGACTAAATCCCAGGAGGACCCTTCTCGAAGTCAAGAATCTGAGTGTTCGGAAACGTGACTGTTAAAAGTGCCTTAATGCTTTCCGGTGTAAGGTGCTTGCGTAATTTCAACTTGAATAGCATAACATAGGCGATGACCTAATTTCTGGCGGAAGATAATTCCAAAGGAGCACATATTTGGAAGCAAAGAAGAGGGAGCGCTTGGATGAAGTGCAAAGAGGCGGCGGAATCACAATGGAGGAGTTGCGCGTGGCATAAGACCGATCTCTTGGAGTGAGAGAGTGAATGCACGGACGACGGGAGCTAGAGTTAATGCGAAAAAGGAAGCAAAGGCCAGCTTAGAGTCTTCTAACCCACAAAAAACTTAATGTTCGCCAGCTGATATATTTGAGTAGAAGAAGTACCGGGTGCGACTGGAGAGGACAGTATCCGGATAAAAATCATTTGAATTTTTTCGATCTTATAACGGTCCCAGGCGTTCGTTAAACCAAAGAAAGGACAGCAGATTTCGAGGCCTGGAAAAACAAACATTTAACGAATTCTCAGCTTCATTTCCGGAAGGAAAAATTATGTGATATGAACCCACATATCTGTGCAGTTTTGGCAGAAATCCTATCTGCATGAGATGATAAAGCACGTTTGTTTGTATAAATTAAACCTAGATCCCTTATGGTGAAGCATTCTGAGAGTGGTTTATTCTGAAAAATTATGAGACCGGGAAGTTTAGCAGGACCAAAGGACATGAAACTACACATGGAGGATGGAAACTTCATCTGCCATACTGAACACCATCTGCTTAAGCGTCGTAAATCGGTATTCATTTTTCCAACGCAAACAGTTGCGGTGTCCTTAGAATATGAGTAAACCCACTTGCGGTCATCGGCATAAACAAAAGTTTGCGAATTTCCGAGTTCAGTCGAAATATCATCGATGTAAAGAAGGAAAAGGTAGCGGACACAGAACCGTGACTTGAAGTACGCCACTCGTGATTGAGTGGGGTGTCGAGTAGCTATTACCGGCCATGACTTTCTGATATCGGTTGGACAGATAGGACCTGATGAGAACAAGTAGAGGCGGCCGGATACCGAGAGCTTTCAATTTTACTAAAAGACGTCTATGGGGCAGCCTGTCGAAGGCTTTGCTAAGATCAAAGTAGATAACTACAACTGAATGCTGTTCATTGCGAAGAGAAGTGCTTAAATTAAGAAGTGCCAAATGGCAAGTTTTGAAGGACTGTTGAGGTAAAAGTTCATGCTGACTGGAGATCAGAAGCTGATTAGCTAGACAGGAGTCAAGAATTTCATTGAAAATTATCCTTTCAAGAAGTTTTGCTAGGGACAGTTTTCTGTGCACGCCCCCATAGTTATTAACATCGGACCGTGATCCTGACTTGAAGACGGGAATGATAATTGAAGTTTTCCATGTTTCAGGAAGGAATCCTTTTGAAATATAAACCGAGAATAAATTACTGAGTAATTTGGGAAGGTCGGACGCTTGTTTAATAATCGAATTCGGAATCCCACTCGTTCCTGAGCAGTGTAAGTATTTCAAACGACTTATGTGTTTCTTAATGAGATCTGAGGAGACATCGATTGTACTCGGTGTCCTATCTGAAAGTGAGCGACAGAACGGGACGGGTTCGGGCTCAGTATTAAGGTGCTTTGAAAAGAAAGCATTAAACAACTCCGCCTTATCCGTGTCATCGGTGAGGAAGACTTTCTTATCGTTTAGCAGGGGTTGAAGTTCGTGACCACAATTAGAGGTGGATCGATGGCGGAAGATGTTAGCAACGGATTAGCCAAGGTTCGAATGACTGAGGGCAAGTGATTCTCTTTACCTGTCGCGCGCTTGGCGCATCCTTGAGGCCATCTCAAAAATCTCTGTGATTCTAAGATTACTTGATAAGAAACTAGTGGATAGGTCACGCAGCTGCCGTCTCGGCATTTTCAGTCTGTTGTGAAAAAAGTAAGGAACAAGGGAATCTGAAGAATTAGGTTTGAGATATCTACGCGGCACGAACTCTAGGATGTCCTTGGAATCATTGGACGTGGCGTCACGAAGAATGGTTGCATCGATACAGAGGAGGGAGTCAAACCAATCAAACGATCTATTATAGTTATTTATTAAGTCGTTATCTACACAATCGTAGTTTATGTAAGTCTGAACTCTGCCAGTCTTTTTTGAAAAGCGAGCGGTAAGCAACAATGAATTAATACGTGGTCACTGTCAAAGATGTCCTTTTTGAATGCAACAAAAAAGGGACAGTGTCATTGGTAAAGATGGGATCTAAAACGTGATTATCTCTTGTTGGAGAGCGCACCAATTGGGACCAGTTGGAAAGATTGACAATACCTAGAAAGGGCTGGAATCTAGGTGGAAAGATATTGGAAACCCAGTCTATTTCAGGAAGGTTGAAATCCCCAGTGATTATTTGAACATCGAAAGCAGCTTCCGAAATTAATTTAAAGATTTCACAGAGTTGTGAATCATCACTAGCTGAAGAGTTTAAGGGATTGTAGATACAGTCAATAATTGCCTTCCTTTGCGGCGAGAGGATAACAGGTGTGAAGTAGAAGTTTCCCGTGAATTAGAAGGCGCCCAGGTGATAAAGAGAAGGCTTTAGGTAGGATCTAAGATAAAGAAGACAACCGTCCCCACGCCTAGTCGTGCGGTCTTGGCGGTAAAAACCGAAGTCAGCTATCAGAAGGGCAAAGTCCATAGCGACAGTTTTTTCTTCGGTGAAGTTAGTCCGATCGCATCCACTTCGTTTATCAGATAAAGGGGTTTTTTATTGCCAACTAATAATTTTCCTGACCAAACTGCTTATTCAAAAAGCATAAACTGAATACTCTGGAGACTCTGTCGACCTGTTCTAAAATTTATACGAAAGTTTATTTTCACTTTCTATGATGAGATCCCCAATGGTCTTCAATAAGAAGCTATTATTATTATTGTTCTTGTAGATCGGAAAAACCGTGAGAAATATGCCGCTTGTCCCTGCTATCAGCAGTCTCAAAACTATCGGTAGGCCTTATTAATGGAATTTGACGTCTGTTCCTTGTAATTCTTCTGAGGTAGCTGCAGAGTAATTTTGGGCTCTGGGGCACTGGGGTTGCAATAAAGGTAGGATAAGCTGAGTCCAGTTTTGTTTGTTTGAGGTAAACGTTGGTGTTGCACCTTTGAACTCCCGGTTTGTCACGTAACGCCCATGGACTTGTGTAGCGGCCGAGGACGTCAAGGGTAGCGCACAACCACGTAACGGAATACCGAGGAGGAGATCCTGGCTTGTGTTGATCTGAATACGATTGTTAGCAGTTCACGATACTCATCCATGCATAAAGGAAGAAGAAACGATCGGCGGACGAGAAGATATAATGAACAGAAATGGGAATTGCAAAGGAGTATAATGACAGTTAAAAGTACACGCGAGATGAGTTACAACAGTCGAATGACCTGTCTGGGTGGAGAGGCGAGGCCAACATGCCAGCTGGACAACCGGTGGGGAGCGCAGCGCTGGGGGCAACTGCAGGGAAGGGCCGAGGGAGATGCCGATGTAGTGAGGTCAGCGGTACGAACGTTACGACACGATACGGAGCGGGAGAGGGGATCGGCGGAAGAGAGTGGAAGGGACACCGGCCATCTTCACCAACATGCGGCTACGCCATCTCCATCCTAGGTCCGCGCGCCAAAAGTGCCACGGCATTCAAACAACCCTGTACAGATCACGGGACGTTACACTTGAACAGAATTGTTTGAATGTATATTGCATATGTATATTGAAGGGTTACAGGCAGAGCCCTTGATGACCCTATTTATGTACAGTGCTTTCGCAGGTTCATACTCAAAAATAAAATTAAACTGCAGGCATTTAAAGTGTGATTGGGTCACAGTTCAATCATAATCATAAGGTAGTGCATGGGGTCTCTGTAACTTAGTGCGGAAGATTGTATATGACATATTTTACAAAAGTGGCCGTGCATAGTCATGCTGTACAAGCCGATTTCTGTCGAAAACTAGACGAGCAAGTTTTCTTTGAAACACACAAACTGTATCAGCCGTCACCATCTCGCTTGGAAGCGAGTTCCACGGCCTGACAACCCGCTGGCTGAATGAAAATTTTCGTCGGTCTAAACGCGTGCGCTCATTCCCGACTTTGTATGCATGGCCGCGTAGTTTGTTTGTACGGGCGAACTCAAAGAAGTCCTCTGCTCTTAATGAGCAACCCTGGCCGCGAACAATCCGGAAGGTCCAGAGTAGACTGCAGTTTATTTGTCTATAAGAGAGAGGGAATAGGCCAAGGAAAGTCAGCCTCTCCTGATAAGACAATTGTTTCAGACCGTCGACCATCTTTGTCGCTCTGCGTTGCACCTGTTCGAGTAAGTTGATATCCTTCCTCATCCATGGTGAGGCTGCTGGCATTCCATACTCTAGATGAGGTCTTACAAAGACACCAAAGAGTCTTTCGAAAATTTCGGGAGGAAATATTTTAAATGCGCGTCTGATCCAGTGTAGAGTACTAGTTGCCTTCTGGACCATCTTTCGACCAAGCACACAGTTGGTCAATATTCGACTGCAATTTCTTTGCGTCCTTGTCGCATTTGACCTCACTCCATATTGTTATGTCATCCGCGAACATGAGAGCCTCGCAATTCACTCCGCTGATGCAGTCATTAACATAAATCAGGAAGAGTACTGGGCCTAAGACAGAACCCTGTGGGACACCACTTTCCACCTTTACCCATTCCGAGGTAGAATTACTAACGACGACCCTTTGTAGTCTGGAGGACAGAAAACTCCTGACCCACTTAAACATTCTCCCTTGAATCCCTACATCCCAGATCTTTTGTAAAAGAAGCCTGTGTGGGACACTGTCAAAGGCCTTCTTAAAGTCAAAAATATGACATCTACTGGACAACCCTTATCGGTAGCTCGTGTCCATTTCTCGTGCGAGTAAAGAACGCTCGTTAGGCAGGAGCGCCCTGGACGAAAGCCGTGCTGGGCATCGCACAATATTTTGTTCTGTTCCAGGTATTTCATCAAGTGTCTTTTGATAATGCGTTCCATTATTTTACACGCGATGCAAGTAAGACTGACAGGACGATAATTTCCGCAGTAAAGTCTTGAGCCTCCTTTATGGATCGGAGTAATGAGTGCGCACTTCCATTCTTCCGGTAGCTCGCCGTCTTCAAATGACTTTTGAAATATTGCGGAGAAGGGTTTACACAGTTCATTAGCAAGTTCACGAAGTGCTAGGGCGGGAATTCTATCTGGGCCAGGCGATTTGGCAGGTTTCAGCCGGAGTAGCTCGGCCCTAACTATGGTAGATGAAAAGAGTGGTTCCTCGGTTAAGGAGGGTAGGGAGGGGATAGGATGGGGAAGGGTACTGGGAGGAGAGGTTGGTTGGCGAATGGAGGGTTGGGCAAATATAGCAGTAGGTTCTTGGGTGAAGACGGACTGAAAGAAGTCGGAAAGGAGGGACGCTTTAACCTGGTCATCAATCTCCACTTTTCCATCTGCAGACCTGAGGGCAGGGATGAGCTCCTGAGTCCTTTTGGTACTTTGTATATAACCATATAGAATTTTCGGATGCTCCAACGAATTTTGAATGTGTGAACACTTTTTGGCGCGAGGACCTAGGGTGGAGATGGTGTAGTCGCGTGTCAGTGAAGTGGCCGGTGTCCCTTCCTCTCTCTTCCGCCGATCCCTTTCCCCTCGCTGTACCGTAACGTAACGTCCGTATCGCTCGTCTCCTCGCCACATCGGCAACCCCCTCGGCCGCTGCCTGCAGTTGCCCCCAACGCTGCGCTCCCACCGGTTTACTAGCTGGCACGTTGGCATCGCCTCTCCACCCAGCCAGGCTATTCTACAGATGTAACCCATCCTACCTGTAACATTAACGAACATTATACGGTTTTTAAGTACGACCTCGTTCGTTACACTATATTCCTACGCTACATGCCTTCTTCTTTTGTGTATGGATGCGTATCGAGAGGTGTTAACGGTTCTGTTCAGATGTACCTCCGCCAGGACCTCTTCTCAGCGTTTCCTTAACTTGGTGTGTGCTATCCTTGACGTCCTCGGCCGCTACAACATGGAGGCGAAGTACATCAAAATCGTGAGAATGGAAACATCAAACAGTTACAGTTTTTCGAAACCGGTCAGATAAATGAATTGTTTCAAGTGTTAAAAACATTACCATTACTAAATGTGTTTGCATAATTGGGCTGTAGAATATTGGGGATCTCAGTTTCTGAGGGAGACGAATTGAATGCCAACATTCACATTCAAGGGACCTGGTATAATAATAAACTGAAAAACAAGCGTCACTGAAATACAGGCAGTGCTATATTAATAAACTATTAGAGCGAAATGCTAACACGATATCGGTCAGGTGACATTATGATGTTTGGTGATATACTGGTCCAACTTGAGCTTAAAAGCCTCGACGGATGTGGACATGTCGATATCTGTAGTCAGATCATTCCAAACCTCCACTACTTTTAACGGGTTGTATTTCATAGCAATTCCAAAAATTAGATGAAGTATTTGCTGACTGGAATAACTCAAAGCCTACGCCTATCTTTAACTTTAAACTGCAATCAAAATTGACTAGTTCCAAACCTCAAAAAGGGTATGATTCTCTCAAAGCACTTATTTGAAAGAACTTAGAACAATCTAAAATGGGCTTATTACTCATGTGCTTAACGTCCCAACAGTTGACCAGGACCATGAATTTGATTGTTTAGTTCTGTAGAATCTCTGTCTAACGGTGGGTTTTCCGAACTTCATCGTTATCTTCCTCCTCATTTGCCGTGCACATTTTGTCATTTTAATGCATGGAGCTAATTATTTCTCATACTTGAAATGCATTGGAAAGCTTGTTTTGTCGGGCTGACTGATTACACGTCTAGGTAGCAACAGTCTACATGCTCTTGGAGACACGTGAGAAGTTGCGTTATTCGTCGAATTCGACGGCCAGGAGATGCGCTTTCATTAGTACCTGGACCACAGAGTTTTGGAGAATTTTTCGTCGAAAATTTTTGTTTATTAAAATAAAGGCTTCTCTACTCAAGCGCTGTTTCGCAGCCTTTGATTACACTGACGAATATAGCTGTATGATCATCATATCACAAATAACCAGTTCCTATTACTCGTAAGAATAACTGGTATTTTTAGAGCAAAAAGCGCGAACAACCCCTTTAAGCATTAGTATAGTCCTTATAAACCTGCCAAAAGTAGTTTGTGAGAACTTTGATAAGACAATAAATAATTACACACACGTTTTACTTGGTACATCGTCCCCATATAAATGTACTGGCCGGACGAGAATTTATTGAGAGCACGCTTGTGCTCGCTAAATGGTCCTCTGATTTGCTTTATCAAAATTTTCGCATCTCTGAAACAATAAAGAACCAGTGATATGTGCCCCCTGGGCCAGTCATTTCTCGAGCCCGGGGTTCTTGATGTTGGACTATGGAAAAGTGAAATTGTTGTATACTGCTTCCTGGGACTCATCTCTCCGCTTCTACTGTGCACTTGTTGCACGCCTCGATGGTTTCCCTCCCACCAACTCTCCCCGGACCTAACCCCCAAATCACAACCCAACTGCAAGGACGTAAGAAAAGAAGTGCATTGACGTATTCTATGAGCATGTAAGACAATAAAAGTAACAAACTGGAATGCCCAAGGTCGGAGTGAAATTGAAACAATTTGAAACTGTCCTTGGATGGTCCACTTGCAGGCTGGACTTCCAAATCATTTGACTGGTTGGGTAAACCTTCAGTCCTGTCGGGAGCTAAAGGCGACATCGGCACACGCATAGTGTGTGAGCGGATCGATAGGACAGGGGGCGAGCGATTTGGTTATGACGACACCTTCAAACACTTCTGCCTTTTAGTTAAGCGCTATGATTGGAGCTGCAAGTTTGTTGTAATGGCACCGTTTGCGTTCGTGTTTGGCGCGACCGTCCACGTGGTTGACGGGATCGTCTCAACATTGGAACTGTGATTTCTTGCCTTGTTTTTCCCAAATAGAACAGGATTGGACGTGGATTTGACAATTTAATGCACCCAGTGTGTCAGTTGATTGGCCTGGCGCACACAAATTTCTGATCCAACCAAAATCTCGTAGACGATATCATCACATTTTCGGTGGACATGTCCAGACGTCCACTTTTCCTAATTGCTCTTGCAGTCCTTAGCCAACACCCTCACTCGGCTGGAGCGAACGTTGCTATGCTGCTTGGCGTCGGTTGAATTGTCTTCCCACCAATGCCTGACGGAGTGTTTATATGTATATGTATATTGAAGGGTTACAGGCAGAGCCCTTGATGACCCTATTTATGTACAGTGCTTTCGCAGGTTCATACTCAAAAATAAAATTAAACTGCAGGCATTTAAAGTGTGATTGGGTCACAGTTCAATCATAATCATA
>CACRXP010000160.1:139561-160022 GCA_902702965.1 Spirometra erinaceieuropaei
CTTTGACTTTTCCGCGCTAGTGCCTTTATTAGTAGGATGTTCGTCGCCGATCGATCGGAAATTTGGCGGATTATTTGGTAATTCTATCTTACTGTGCTTAAGAATAACCATGATGATGTCCGTCAGTAGGCCTTGCTTCACTTCTAGCGTCTGGACACGCTTTTCAAGTTCCTTACAGCTGACACAGCGGCCGACAAGCGCAGAATCCGTCCCGTCTGTCATACAGTTTTCGAGGCCTCTTGGCAGTGCATCGGTTCTTATTTCCTGTCTTATCTCTTCGAGGCTATTGTGCGTAATCTCCCTGGAGCCTAATTGTTCCAGCGGCATTTTATCGCAAGAGACTGCTAATGAATTAAGGACCGTTTTCAGCTGCTCTTCTGTAGTTGATAAACATATCTGACTAGCGCTAAACCGTTCATCGATAGCGCAGTGGCTAACGCTCTGGCCTCCAGATCCGCAGGTACCGAGTTCAAATCCCGGTTGCGCGACTTTTGAGAACGAGTTTTTTTATAACAAATTGGCTCATTGTTGATGTTTTTCAAACTCTTCAATCAGTTCTAGAGTAGTGCAGGATGTTTTCAACAATTGTTAGAATGAAGAATTTGCCCATTATGAAGTTAAATAGGAAACGACTCAGCCGTTTATGGTTTTCGACGTAGATCTCGGAGAAAAGTTGTCAAGTAGGGAGACTTGTACAGATGGTCGGACGATTGCAAATATCTTTTGATGGAGAATTTGTGGTATATTTCACCGATGCGAATGAGAAGACTAATCAGTGGTGCTGTTCCTTGAAGAATTCGGGTAGAATCTTCCTCCTGATACCGTGAGAAATAACTTCGAGATCCGAAAATTCCAATAATGATAAAACTTTTGAGTTAATTAACTAACATTCCGTTATCCTCCCACAGATGGAGTTGTTCAAATTACGTCGAGTAGCGTGCGAAGCGTCTTTTAACTCAAAGCCTTTGCAGGAAAAACGCCGGTCGGAGAATACGGATTTAAGGTTGCCCGATGGTTTAAAGAAAATGGACTGGGAACATTTTCGTAGTCCCCTCTCATTTCGACTTCTGGAGCCCGATTGGTCCGGTTTACAACTCTCCGCAGTCGAATCCCCAAGACGGAACTGAACAGCGAGGGTTAAGAACGCGCGTCTATTGCTAAGGTTCGAACAGCAAAATTTGACGATGAAGGGTAGATACAAAAATGTCCAAGGGCGGCCTGCAATTGAGCCAATAAGATCATGCCCCTCACATTTGGACTGGTTTGCTGACTAATTTGAGTGGCTGGGCGCCCCCTAATCCAACCGATAGCTGGTACGATCTCAACACGCTAACGCTGCGTGGGCGGATTAATAAGACAGTATGTGCGCGCGTTCGTTAGAGCGGCATGCGAATGAGTCGGTTAGGACGGCCTCTCCTAACCTGCTGGACTGCGGAGCTTGTGAGACAGGCTATGCCTTGAGTAGTCTTCGTTAGCGCCTTTGGTGAAGACATATTTGGTGCGACCCAGCTGTTCCAGCTGTTGGTCCATGTGGGGCCGGTACAATAACTGTGAGCGAGAATCTTCATGCGTTTAAGTTCCGGATACCCACTGTGGAACTATCGCAAGACCCTTTCATGCAGTTTCTGTGGCACAACAACACGTTCGTAGAATAGGAGACAATCCTTAACTGTGAACAATGAATGTTGTCGTTGTTGAAACCGCTGGATTTCTCCAGAAAGTTTTGAGAGCCACTGAATGCGATGTTGTTTAATGAATTGTCTCAAGAGTGAGCCCTGTTGCGTTGCCTTTCGGATTTCCAAAAAGTAACAGAAGGTGCACGAAATGGGTCCACGAACAGAATGTGGACCTATGACTCAACGGAGGTGGACATGACTGTGTCCCCAGGCCCATTGTTCCGTGAGTTGCTTAAGTTCGGGAGTGCGTCTGCCTGACTGGCGTTCATATTCAGAGCTCAACACAGTCTTCACTTCTTCAAAGGTCTGCTGATACTCTTGCGGCCATTCCATTCGGAATTTTTCTTAAGTAGCTCATTCATCGGATGACGGAGATGGTGCATTAGTGGGGGTAATGAGCTCTAGTGGCTCATAAGACCCAAGAAAGGGCGTAAAGAAGTCATATCCTCTGGTGGAGGTATCTGCTTGGTGGTTTCGACGTTGCTAGATCCGAACGACGACCGTCTTGAACAGTTATGAACCCTAGGTGTTTTCACGGACGTCACGAAAAAATCACGTTTGTGCGGATGCGAACAGAAACCATGATCGCGAGTCCGGCTAAATGCAGTCTCCAGATGTTGTAATAATTCATCTGGATTCTAACATGTGACGATGATGGCATCCAGACAAGCGGCGGCCCCTTCGATGCCAGTCAGCATGGTGTTCATGGCTTAAAAGAAAGGGACAAGAGTAGTCTTAACACCAAATAGCAAACGAATAAACTGGGGCAAACCGTGAGTAGTGTTACGCATCAACAATTCCAGGGGCCCTTCAACAACCTCGAGTTGAAGACGTACATCAGACCGATTCAGCTTGCCGAAACAAATTCCATCATTTAGCTTGACAAAAAGATTTTGTGGAACTGGTAAGAGGGGTGTTAGTGCATGTCCAGAGCAGCACTGAGGCCAGTAGACAAACCAGCACAGATTCGAACTTTGTCGGTGGCATTTTGATGTATGCAACTGGTATAACCCATCCGGAGTATTTATTTGTCTGGAGAACACCGTCTTGCTGAAGACGTTCGAGTTCTTGGTCGACCACTCTGAGTGCCACGTAAGGTTTTAGTCGGAGAACATGTTTCGCACTATATTGAGGACAGAGACTGGTTTTCGTCTTCGTGAAAAAACTAAGGCCCTCTTGAAAAATGGAGGAAAATTACTGCCGTAAATTGGGCGTCAGCTTTGCAACCAGCTGATTCGATATAACAGGACTCCAACAAGATGGTTGCACACTATTGTAAACACAGTTAAGTGGCACTTTCGGGTCACCGAGCCTATCGCTCAAGTCGAAACTTAGTAGGTTAAGGTTCAGACGGTTGATAAGGTGACACGTTCCATTAAATTGAATGCCATCAAAGGAAACGTCACATTCAAGCTAACTCATGAGCCGGAGAGTTTCTCCAAAACAATCCACGTCTTTTTGTTCGGAGGACGTTCGACCATGTGAACAATGTTGGAGATTGTATCTACAGTAGTTGGGCTAACTTATGAAATGTCAACGGAAATTCCGAAATGTGTTTTTGTTTCGAAAAGATCAATTAAGTTGGGCTGTAAAACTAATAATCGTGCAGCATAATTCTGTAACAATTCGGTTACCACAGGATGCCCACTTTCGAAAGAACTTTTATTTCGGTTGCATGCAAATACCAAACGCGGCAAAAACTGACTACATAAATAGCATGCAGTTTCCACATTGATTTTCGATGTCCTTAAATATTCAGTTATATTACTGCTTTGATGGTACTCCGACGGGTCTTTAATAAAAAATTATTATTATTTCATGGAAAATATGCATAAAGATATTTATTTTCTTGCTCATTCGACAGAAAAGTACGCCTTCTTCTAATTCTGCACTCGAAGGAAGGGTGTGATTCGGTTTTCAAAAAACGTTTCCAAATCCCGAATAATTTTGAACCCGACCTGCCGTTACAGTTGCATTTAGGGCTTCCAAAATACACGCCGTATATTTTACGCGTAGGGAAAAGCATACATTTCTGTACGGTATCAAGAGGAGAACATATGGGGTTCCTAAAATTTAGCAGTGGATTTGAGCCATATTGCTAACTTTACAAGCCACATTGGTAAATGCAGAGACATGACATTTAATGAAGGGCCATTTCATGGTATTGAAAAATTTCACAATAAGAAACTTTTTCAAAACCGAATTATACCCTTCCTTTGGGTATAAAAGTTGGAACAGACGTTATTTTCTGCCGAATGAGCAAGAGAATGAATATTTTTGTGCCTGTTGTCTATGAAATATAATTGAATTTATAGGGACATCGAAAATCAATGATACAAATGCGTGCTCCTAGAGTAGTTATTATTTTCAGAGTATAGTTTTTTGCTTGCATCCGAAAGCCGGCATCCTGAGGTACCCGATTTACTATGGAACTATAGAACTACCATAGTTTTACTACCCTACCTTATTAATCTTTTCGAAACAAAAACGCATTTCGGAGTTTCCATTGACATTTCATGAGTTAGCCCACATACTGTAGTTGTATGCGTATTAGTGTGCCAACGATAATAACCATAAGGTACTTTACGCGTGCCTCAAACTCTTTGGAACGTGGCCAGAATGGAGTAAAATTTTGGAGTGGAACGCACTGGAGGACGTTTGCAACGCCTCTTCTCCCTTTTGCGTACACATAGTTGGGAGGGTTTGCCTTCTGGCCAGTGATCTTCCTATGCCCTTACTTAT
The DNA here is from genome assembly GCA_902702965.1 of Spirometra erinaceieuropaei. Lineage (NCBI taxonomy): Eukaryota > Metazoa > Platyhelminthes > Cestoda > Diphyllobothriidea > Diphyllobothriidae > Spirometra > Spirometra erinaceieuropaei. The sequence goes on from CACRXP010000160.1 coordinate 143,980, forward strand.
AGAATTTCTGACCAATGTGCTTCTTGAAAGGGCAGAAGCAAACCAGATGCCAATAATCACATTGTCAACATGGTTTTGGTGTTTTTGGACATAAACTTTGTGTTGGTGACCACAGGAACGCTGGTGAAGTTAAGTGCGGAACTGGGTTGCTCCACAATGACAGCATCGTGCTTAAGGCCTTTGTGTCGTCGATACTCGGCAGTCAATGTCAGTAGGGTGTGATCGGGACCTTGTTCAATTTTGCTGAGCAGACGGGTTCTTATTTCAACCCCGCTAGATGAATGAAGAGGACAGATAAAAACGGGACAATTGAATTGGTCGCCCGTCATCGTTTGGAACCTGAACTTCTCAAACTCGCGGTTGACAATATTGGCGAGCGTCGGAAGATCGTCTGTCTCGTTCTTCACCAGACTTAAACACCGGTATCGAATAATGAATAATAATGACGGAGGTTTCTGAGAGTTGCTTAGTGATTTCATCAAACGTGAAATAGGCCATGCTTAATTCATGAATTCAAAGCTACAGGAAGTCAGCCACTGAATTTTACCTAGCGCACTGATATAACCATACGCATCGAGCTGTTTCAGTATGACCTTTTTAATGACAAACTATTTGATATGAGGTGGCCTTCGGTTTTTGTGCTCCTCTCCGTAGTCCGTTTCTTCCAAAGGGATAGCTACCCCTGCCAGCACATTGCCCCTTCATAGGCAGGGCTGGAGGGGGCTGGGCGGGGCCAGAGCCCCCTCTGGATTGAAGCCTTTTGAAGCGTATTTGCATCGAAAGATATGTTCCAAAAGCACCACTTATTGTACCTTCTTTGGAATTTAAAGGAGCTAATTTATCAAAATTGGCTTATAAACCATGGAGAAGGCATCCGTTTACGCCCACTGAATGTAGCAGCGGATGAGCACAATATATTGAGGTTTTGTTTAAGTCCCTCATTGCTTAAACTCTTATTCGTCCACCGGTTTACAATCTGTGTGTGTTATTAATTCGTATATTTGACAATGGGGACGATATTTTAAAGTGGTGCCAAAAGTGGGCTGGGATGTGGCGTCCCCTGCGCATTTTTTTTCGCTGGCGGGGCTAGGCTGGGCTATCGCGTTGCATGCCCCGCCACAGCCCCCTCCACAGCCCCGCCTAGCCCCCTCATAGCCCCCTCTAGCCCCGCCATTATTGAGGGGGCCAGGCGGGGCTAGGCGGGGCTGGTGCTGGCAGGGACACCTTTTGCGTCATGGCTGTACTACTGTAAGGATCGTCGGCGCCGTTTTGGTTTAATTTGCCTCGCTTAGAGCACAACAGTTCGGCTTCCTCGATATCTGCAAGCGATTTCTGTTGTCAGACATGTACATCGTGACTTATTTATTTCTTCGAGAAGACTAGCTTACTCTTCTTGTGCCATGTCGGCACACATCATACAAAGCGTGCTGTAACGTACGTCGTGCGTTTTGGTTTACTTTGCCTCGTTTAGAACAAAAACGCTCAGTTTCCATGATATCTTCGAATGGCCCCTTTTATCTAAAGCGTACGCCATGGCTTACTTAGTTCTTCAAGAATACTTGCGCGTAGTCCCTCGTATAACCAGTAATAAAACAGTTAAATTCAGTTGAGTTTATGTGCAAAACTTTACTCACAAATGGTCTTTAAATTACTTTCAGGAAGGAGTTCTTCAGGTTTCCTGTTCCGGAAGCTGTTGCGCGGATATGCTTCTGAAATATGTGACAGGGATATTTCCCATGTTTGCTTTGGGCCAACATTGTATAGACCAAATCGCAGATGATATTGAACCCTGTCTACGTGGGCCCATATTGCCTGATGAGACACCAGAACTCCTAGAGCTTTCCTCCTTCGACATCGACCGCACTGAAGCACATATCTCTCGGTGTGCAGCCTTATTACTTGCTGGCGTATTTGGCGTCCACAATGGCATTTTGTTACACTAGATAGCAGTCCCCTTGCTGAAAAGTATTTTATAACCTGGAGCCGATTATTTGTATTTTAGAAGGAAAAAGACGACCATTATCACTTATCCTGTTCATAAATCCACTTCATTATTGTACATAAACTTTATAATGGAATATTTATTAACCTTAAATTTTTATCTGCAGTAGTCAGTTGACTTGTTATGAGACCCAGACAGGCGTTCGTAATTACGTTATTTGATTTCCCCCTTGTTCCTTAAGGTGTATTTTCCGATCTCCTCTAATACTCATGTACACTACGCCGCTCCGCAGTTTATTTCCACAGTTGAAATATTTGGCACTTGTCGTTCTTTTCTCCTCTTGGTCGTTCGTTTCATTGATTCCTGAGATGTCGCAAGTTTGCAAGTGGTGATTTATTCAATTACGTTTTATTTACTGGAGTTGTTTTTAGTTAATTGTCAACTAGCGCGCTCGCTTCGTTGCTATATATAGGCGTAGAAGAAGAATTTCAGCGGAAATCTACCTATTTCTAAGTTACGACGCATGCATTTCGTTCCCCCTTCTTGGTGATGTCTCACTCGTAAAATCCCTATCACCATTCCTGTATTACACGAGTGTGGGGTTACTGGTTGCGAAGTGGGGCTGTACGACTTACCGTTGCCGAATTACCCTTTCGCTAGAACATATTGGATGTCTCCTATCTCCCCTTTAGGTGAACTATTACTTTATTCGGTGATATACTGACTGCTTTTCATTCGTTATTAGTGAGAAAACATTGCGGGACCGAGTTTCAAAGTCTAGGGGAAATTGACTTCACTTGCTTGCAGTTGACTTCAGCTGTTGCAATCTAGCTCCCTATTCCTCAATACCACAACGGGCGTTCTTACTCAAGCGCAATTTTACCAGATTGATGATGTGTATTGGGACAGAATTGACGACTAATTCCGCAAAGACCGTTATCTTTCCAGCAAATCTAAGGGGGTGCAAACATTCTCATGGAAGGGTTCAGAAGACCAATTGACGAGGATTCGTGTACTTTCCATAATTTTTTCTCAAGTCAGTACATTTACATGCATGGGAACGGAGTCCAGTAAAAATGTCAGTGACTAGAGAAACCGATTAATGTTCGTCGTGCCACGCAAGCGGGGTGTGAAAATAGGGGAGTGAGGGGGGTAATAAGAGGCAGTGCGATTAAAGAACGGCGACCAATGAAATACCACATCGCATAATCGGATTAGTCAGTTACGTGATAGACATACATATATCCATAAATCGCCATTCACGTAATCGATATTTATTACTACTAGGGTTGAGCCGATTTACCTTTTATTACCTCTGCCTGTCGCGCCGGTTAAAGTCAGATCCTTATCAACTTATCAAACCAGGATTTGTTAAAAGCGTCCACCAGACCTTCAACTATCGAGATATTTCGGCAGCCCAGTATAGACAGTTACCGCAGTTCCCGTAAATCTTCCGTTTTACATGATGTAGGACAGCGTGACGTATGCGCTGCCACCCAAAATGGCGCGCCTCGACACGAGCTCGTTCTCGCGACCCCTGTCGTACGGCTGGCCGCCTAGACCGTTCCGCCACCTCACCACAGCGGTGCTCGCTCTCAAAAAGTCATAGAGATTGTACAGGCGAGTCTCATGTAAATGGGATTTGTAGTGGATGGCAGCTGTTAGCCCTCATGGTCAACCATCTTGAGGAAGAGATCAAACGGATAAAAGCTCTGTTACAGTGTAACTTAGGCACAACTGACGATACAAATGTACCTACTACATGTATAATTAGGAAAGAAATTGGTAAAAGAACCTCACTTAAATGCCATTTCAGCAATGCCTTCTGCAGCAGATACAGAAAAGTTGGGTCAAACAGTAAAAAAACAAAACGACAGCGGCCAACAAAGAAACCAGAAAGCCCTGGGGAAAAGGAAGCCGGGCGATAAAAAAGTCAATGGAAATGGACTGCTGCTTCTAAGTGATATCTCCACGGCGCCCGAACTAGAGACCTTGACAACCACCCCGTCCATGACGGTTAGTGCCGGGAGTCCAAAACCGTTAGCAAGGCCCAGAGCAATTTTGAATCAAATGAACTCAGCGCGAGCAGTGGTATAGTCAATCATCGAAACTGCAGACCATTATTCGCCGTCGTCCGCGCCAAAAGCTTTTTCCACATCTGGCAAAACAGGTGTCCAGCAACAAAACCGGCAAAAAACATCTGTTCCGCCATAATCAGCTTATATTCCCAGAGCGTCACACCCCCTGGAGAGCAATACACCAACAGAAAATACGAAAGAATTCGTCAGAGAGCAAAGTCTCATTATTCAGTGGCTCCCTGAATCAAATACCAACACTTACAAGGAGCGGGTTTCGAAAGACGTAACGCTCCTCCAAGGTTGGCTTAGTAATATTTTGGAACCCACAGAGGCAATTGAAGTGCCCAATGCCTCTCGTCTCGGAAAACGGACAAACGTTCAGTCAACAACAACACGCCCCCGACCTCTAGAAGTTGCGTTGGCTTGTAAGGAACAAGCCAGGCTGATTCTCTCTCGGCACTTAAGGATAAATGTTCCAAGCCCGGCACTTTTTCAACCGGATTACTCGCCAGGAGAGAGACCACAACGTCGTCTTCTATTTCCTGAACTGAGGAAGAGGCTTACCGAAGGAGAGCGCAATTTAGTTTTATACATCAACCAACTCAAGAAGCGGCCATCATTCTTCCTTTAGGCGGATCCGATCCGGATGACCGCGCAGCCGACACAGTAGGCGAAGGTTGGAGCCCCATCGAAACCACCTCTCCCGCGGTCGTAAATTACAAACTCAAATTCTTGTATACCAATGTGCAGAGCGTGTTATCAAAACTCGGCGAGCTAAAGATTCATCTATTCTCTGATTTATCCCCGGATGTAATCTTACTGACAGGAACTAGGTTGAAGCAACGCGTGGACGACCGCGAGTCAACTATGCCCGGTACCAGCTGTTTAGAAAAGAGAGGCCAGGACTTCAGGGAAGAGGCATACTCACGTATGTAAAAATGGGCTTATAGTTTCATAAAAACAGATAAATTTGCGTGTGCTTCTGAGGCGAATTGGCTAGCTGGTAAAGCGCCGTGTTCACCAAGTCTCGAAGCCCTGGCAGTCTACCGACGGCCGAGGAATGTTCCCACGGCTGACGCCCGTCTGCTTGAGGACCCGGGACGATTTGCTATTCGGTATGACGTTTTAATCATAGGAGACTTTAATGAATCACTTATTGACTAGAGTTCAGTTTACGCAGCCGGTCCAGACCATGCTTTCGACAGACGCTTACTGGACATGACGCCCAAGCTAATTCTTACTCGGCACACCTTGTTTGCGACGAGAGTGCGTGAGGGACAACAGTCGAATTGTCTCTGTCTGGTGCTTATGAAGTCACTGGACAGCGTTGATGAGATGTAATGTCCACCTCCTCTAGGTCGAGGCGACCACACCGTACTGTTGTGGAAGTATTCCATTTCTTCTGTACTCGAACAAGCTACCATAGTTGGAAGAACTATTTGGCGCGGCGATTTTGATCAAGTGAAAGCTGAGATAAGCAACTTAAACTGGGAATCGGCTTTTTTCGGTAACATAGTCGAGGACTGGGACCGGTCCAACGAATTATGGCATATTATTTCAGAGAACGCTGTCACCATTTCATGGAAGAACAACAGACTCCAATGGCCAAAATAAACTTTTAAAGAGAAACGAATAAAAGGTGGAGGTTATGGAGGAAATGTCTCTAGGGTAGGAACCCTGTGCCCATAATTGCATACAAGGCACAGAGAAACCTATTCCAGCGGCTGATCCTCAGGACACGTCATGCGTTCGAGAGAGGCCTACTAGACCGGGCGCAGAGAATTGAAGTTATTCTATGGTAACATAAGAAAGAGCACGCGAAAATGAGACCCAATCAACCCTATTGAAGGCTAGGGAAGATAGGGCAAAGTCAGAGTTTCTTTCGCAATTTTTAATTCCGTCTCTACGAAGGGAAGCGCATTTATTTCCCCTGGCTGCGATCTGGTGAAAGGCCCAACGATTGAGACTGTTTCTTTCACCAAACCTATTACTCGCAAAAATGTTGATGCTGAATGAGTTAAAATCACCTGGGCCGGATGACATACCGCCCAAACTGTTGAAGGAGCACGCTGCATGCTCTTCCTGGCCTCGTTCAAAGCAGGTCTTTAACCCGCCGACTGGAAATCTGCGCGGACTACTCCACTGCAGAAAGGCGGTAGCAAGGTCTCAGCAAAACGACTACAGACCAATCAGCCTCACTTCAATCTGCTTCAAAATAATTAAGCGAGAAATGATGCGTTTCTTAGAGCAGCATAATCTGCTATGCGGTGCTCAGTAGTGATCCTGTAGAGGCAGATCATGCGTGACAAGCCTGCTCTATTGTTTAGGGCACTGGACGCGAATGGCACTGGAGGGAATGAACTGCACGCAGTCTGTGACGACTTTATGAAAGCATTCGGTAGTGTATCACATCAGCGAATCCTGTACACACTAAGCCGAACAGGCATTAGGGGTAATCTTAAGGGGTGGATTCAGAATTATCGATCGGTCGCTGTCAAATTGTCTATGTCGGTGACAGGCAGTCGGCGGAGGTAGGGGTGGAAAGCGGTGTTCATCAAGGTTCCGTCATTGGCCCTACCCTGTTCATGATATACGTCAAGGACTGCGTCAGTGAACTGAATCGTGATGTCACCATGTTCGCTGATGATGTTAAATTTTGGAGTATCATCCGAACTGAATTTGACTAAATGGATTTGCAGGCAAACCTGAACCAGCACGGAAAATGGTCTCAGGACTGGCATTTGCCATGTAGTGCTACTAAGTACAACATTCTGCCAGTCATTGGAGTCCAATCTCCGAATTGCAGGGTCTATCACATAAATGGCGTACCAATGCAGGAGGTGGACGCGCAGAATGACTTGAGTGTGCGAGTCACGGCTTCACTTAAACCGTCTCTGCAATGTTCCAAGGTAGCCAAGTCCGCGATGTCAGTCCTTTATCTTGTCAAGCGGGCTTTCTCTACTTTCGATAAGGACTGCTTCACCAAAGTCTTTCGGACGTTTGTACGGTCGCAGTTAGAGTTCGCCATCCAGGCGTGGAAACTCTGGACCTCTTAAGATCTCAGCTTCCTTGAGAAAGCTCAAAGGCGGGCAACCGAACTCGTTAGTAGACAGGGTTTAATACCCTGCAAAACTCGGTTATCCAAAATCGATCATTTTCCTCTGAGTCACAGACAGCTAAGAGGTGACCTGATACAAACCTTGGCAGCGAAGGACTCCAATTACCCGTCCATGGACTGTGCATCGCGTGCTGATGTGCTTACTTGCGAAATCTGATTAAGTACTGATGGCTGACAGTTGTACCGAGAGCGGAGAAACAAAAACAGAGATCAGTTGGGCATGAATTGAGGGATATCACAAGTGCCTGCCAGGGGATAGGCTCAGCTGTTCAGGCTGGTCAGGCACTCTTTCAAGATGAAACGCCATGGAATATCCAGCTGGATACCGTATCTGCATACATTCATCACTTTACTCGGAGGTATCGTTTTTTCCACCGACGTTCTTCTGTGTTTTCCTGCATTTCGACGGCTTGCCACCATTCCCGAATGATACGATCCACAGCATACCGACAGCTAATTGGGGTCCAACACTCTACCGTTGCCCAAACATTCCGTACCATGCGCGTTCAGGATTACTGTCTTTTATCTGGAGGTTTCTTCGAGTTGGCAACCATGATAAACCTCCGAGGCCTTCCCCTCAAACTGCGCGTGATTGGCGCCAGGCTGGACACACGGAAACTCTTCCTCTCCAACAGAGTGTTTGAAGCCTAGACTGCTGTGCCTGCAGATATCGTCATGTCCATTTCCGTCGAGGCTTTTAAGCGCAAGCTAGATCAGTATACCCCTACACATCATAGTGTCACCCGACCGATATGTTCTTAACGCTCCGTAATAACAGTTCGTTATCATTATGATATTACTGCTCGTATTTCAGTAAAACTTGTTTTTTTTTCAGATTACTTGTTGTTCCACATTTATTGCGCGCGAATACCGTCATTTACTTCGGCTACTTCAGGTAGCTAAAATCGTACCAATTTTTCAATAGCGCAATCATGCATAGACTGACTACTGTACAGTATGCTTAGTAGCGTTGGTGTTTATAGTTCTTCCGCAGCTGTTTGATGTTTCCGTTTTCCAACTTCTAGATATATTTCCCTCCCTTGTAACGGAGAGGGAGTTCAAAGGTGAAACACCAAGATTTCCCTCAAATAAATTGAATTGAATTGAAAAAGTAGCACGCGACACACCAAGGAAACGTAAGGCCAGCACAGACCTCGGCATTCGGCCCACTGAAGAGGGGCTTTCTATCGCATGGAACAGGGCGGACCACCTTTAGAAATTGCAACGTTTACTAAAGGGTTACCGCTTTTATGTTTCACACGAAACTAACCCCGTGATAATACTAACACACGACACATGAAATGACGCTGCGGGCACTGGAGAACTCATGTACGGTATTGTCGAGAAAAAGACACATGGTGCGAACCCAAGATAAAGATATGGCCCGATTCCATGGTCTTCCAAAAGCGCAAAAGGACGGCATTCTCTTCCGATCCACCATATCGCTCAGAGGTATGCTAACGTCCGAACTGGCAAAGTAGCTGTTTTGGCGTCTGAAATTTCTGGCCAGTGATTCAGACACCACGACACCATCGATGTAATTCATGGACAAACTGAAAAGGAGTAAGTCTATTGTGAAATGAGGTCGTGCATCTTTTGACGTCACGTCCCTCTTTACTCCTAGTCTCGAGGATTCGGCGATCGAGACCACTACACTACTGCAAAGCCAATATGATGAGGCGAAGAATTGTCTCAAACACACACAAATCCCCCAACTAGTGAAGTTTTGTCTCAAGACCTTAGTCATCATCAAACGGGATCGCGCGTTTGCATTAAAATACGTCTAAAGGTCGTCTTCCGAGACATACAATTTAGAATGCAGGTGGACAAACACAACTAACTGGCTTTCCTTGGTGTAGCTGTCTGCCGCAAAGACTGCGGCGGTTTAAAATAAAATGCGTTCAGGGAAGCCATATGAGAGGAAGCGACCATACCGTAAGCCAAACTAAGCTTGTGCTCGCAGAAGACGTTTGTACAAGCCCTCAAGCTCACCTGCCCAAATCTGAGTTCTATGTGTTCGTTTCCACATCCTTCCAAGTCGCGCTCTAGCGACGACACATAAGCATTACTATGTTAGAGTGGCGTCCACCGATCGTGTTGCAGAACTCAATCGTCCCCTTGTGCTTTGGGGCTCCCTCTCGAGCTCCGCCAGCAAAGAGAATTTTTCGTCGTTAGAGTCTGCAGCAAAAATACTAACAATTCGGTATTCTTAATATGTTTGCTGATAGCGATCAAACCAAAGTCTTGGACTAGACTTTATTACGTCAGGGGACTAATCCGCATGCTACGAAATTCCCATAGCCCTCCGAAGAGATTGTTTGGGCAGCAGCTTTGTTGACAACATTCAGGGTAAATCTTAAATCAAAATTGTCAAAAGTTGGCAGTCGGATAATCTAGCAGTTAAAGTCGGTTAGTCAAAAGACTTACATTCTGGTAGAAGAAATATAAATATCTTCATTATTTATATTATTCTGCCTGGGCAACAATTTACCAATGAAAATGAATAATGAAGATTTAGGAATTCTCGTCGCTGCTGAACTTCGATCGCCTTTTTCTCTCAACCATCATTCTACGTTTTATAAGGGCCGGTCCGTGCTTGGATCAGAAGGCGTTTGAACAGCTTGAATTTCGTGAGAATACATTGCCGTCCAGCGAGAAAAGCCTGCTGCTTCTCAATCAGGCGCTTGATGGCCTTGGCGTCCTTCGCATCATTTAGGCCCTGTCGAGTACTTCTTTGAAATCCGTGGGTTCAATTTGTTCATTTTTTCACTGAATCCTTATACTAGTTCATTTTGGGTAGTATTAAAAGGTAGATGTGATATTCGTAAGCGGTCAGCACACTGGTCCGCCGGGACTGCTCACGATGCTGATAGGCAAATTTCATAGACATCCGTTAGCGAAATACCCAATTAAAGCACTTTTAAAAGTGGTAACATACTAAATAACTTTTTAACTGATCTTAGATGTATTCATTGCCGACTCTCGTTGGCGACGCGCATTCATCTCGGCAATGAGGTTTCATATTTGGGTGAGTCTGCAAATACGACCAAAACAGCCATCAGCAGTAGGAGAATACCAAGCACTCACTACTCCAGTAATTATTTTCAAGATATACCTTATTTTGAAGGTATTAATAAACACATGGAACAAAACCTACATTTGTGGGAAATCGATTGGAATTACTGAAAAGCGTAAACGTTTCACCGATATTTCAAGGATGGCCTGAAACTCGCTGTGTTCCGGCATCAGAAATAATTATAGAAATTTGACAGTTGGAAAGTTCGCTTATATACACAAAATGGGTTCTATATGTTCGTTTGTGCATCCTTCCAAGTCGCGCTCTAGCGATGATACCTAACTATGGCAGACTGTCGCTCACCGATCGTGTTACAGAGCTCAATCCTCTCCTAGTACCTTGGGTATGGTATGTTTACGCTTGCACCTGACGGTTCTGTTTGCAACTATCAGTCACTCACCGGCCAGTAAATTTTACTCATTTGACATCCTTATCGGCGAACTGAAGCGAAAACCTGTTTGACTTAGCCAACCACATCTTAAACAGCATGGAAATGGAAAAGAATACAGTCAGTTTTTGTGAGACTGTGTTGAAATCTATGCTTAAAATGTAGGCTGTTTACTATCTGCCATACTTGGCATTACACTTATTCGTGAAGGATATTTAGGTACGAACATAAAATATTATTTCACCCGCGCTGTTTTATTTACTCGTTGTTTTTCATGGACAGACTTTCCGTACATTTAAATGTAAGTTTACTCAGTACCAACGAAATTTGGCGTTTTTGGAATTTTCTGCCTTTCTAAAAAAGTTGGTGTTTCTAAACAACACAATATTAATTTCTATATTTCTAAAAATTTTGATTCACCTAAAGTCGTTCTTATTATCTCAAAGCCTTGGCCTATTCGCTTGCAAGCGATTAGTAATCTTTAGTAAATTTTGACACCGTCCATGGATAGGTCGAGTATTTTAGTTTCTCTGAGAAATGATTTGGAGTTTTCATTATGTACAGTGTCAGCATGGATATGACAAGTCGTTGATTAGTTTACCATTCCGCAGTACGTATTGCGTAAAGCGCAAAGCATACACAGACTTTAAAATAACAATGTAAATGTCACTATTTGCATAGCGCGCATGAGCACTTTGGTTTATTTTATCCACATCTGCGGATTTTCGAATCCCAAACGAATGTGGTCACAGAAACAAGGGACGAGGTGAGAAGAATGAAAAGGCTGTCGGATTATCAGGTCGAAACTCCTGTCTGCCCGATTTCTCCGGGTTGCGAACCCGCTCGTCATACGAGGGCGAAAATAAGAACAATAACACTTACGGTCTCGGCCAGGCAGTCCGCGGCTATAATTTTGACGTCCAGGTCAAAATGTAAGGTTGGCAAACTACTACTTCTCTTTGTGTCCTTAAAATAGGTTTCATATACTTTCATCAGTATCTGGGCATGCGCAAAACAGGATTGCTTTTCCAAGTATTCACAATTTTGGTCGCTGTCATGCTTTATCTGTGCAATAGTAAGGACTTGGGACACATTATTTGAAGCTACATTACCTACTGACTTTTAATTTGCCCTCCAACCACGTGAGGCGGCTGCCTATGGTAACCTCGGAACGATAGACCATGCGAAAACGCAGTCGTGCAGGGTCTCCATTGTCTTAGAAACGCTCGTGATGCGATTCAGAAGATAATATTACTTTCATTTCTGTCATAGTCAAACCATGAAACCGTGATTCATGGAAGTTTGAGTGCAATAGATATTGATGTTGACGGAGCAAAATAGTGGTCAATTACCTCATGTTTCTGCCCAACTTAGCGCTTATAAGCCCAGATTTCTGGGTGTGAATAGACCCATACGAGTCGCTAGCCAGACAAACCGAGAGTTAACGGAAATTTTAGACCTAATGTAGCTCGAAAAACTGAAACTCTACCTGTGGACACATTGCCAGATTGGTGGCCTCGACAGTGGTTTACTGGAAGGACCACTAAGTAATCCAGAAGTACTGTCGACAAAAGCCATCGACTCCTGAATGGCCATTCCTAGCCTAGTTAATACCTTCAGTTGGCTGAACTCCCTCTCGCTGCCGGGAGGATCTGAGGTCCAAACTCAGATTCCATTGGTCACATACCTATGCCCTCTAGGCTGTGATCAGGACTTCGCAAGATCACATGACAGGACCGTTAACTGACCTGACTTAACAGCAGGGTGTCATGCGACGGTCATCAAGGAATACAGGCGGGTAATCGAATGCAAAGCAGAACGCCTCTACTTCTTCCTTCGATCAGGATGGATTAATGAACGGCACTCTGATGCGACTATAAATAAGGCCCAAATAAGGAATTTCTTACTATCTTTCATTGTAAAATCTTCGCGAACTGAAACGGCCAGACGAATAGATTCGACGGATTGGACACGGAAGTAAGTACTTCCCCGTATAACAGATGACTATGCTACATTCCAGGAGGTACCTATTCCGTGTCCTAACGTCAATCCTAGCCCACCTGACCCTAACATTCCTGGACCTAACACTAAACCCAACACCAACGCCAACCCCGACATTAACCGTCCTAGCCCTAGCACTAACTCTAACCTCCAGGGAATTTAGTACAAGGGGGTACTTATTACGTGCTCTACTCGTCGCCGTATTACTGACCCCACAGTGTTTCTTTTTGCCGAGCGTTTATCCGCTCGCTTGACGATCCTAGTAGTGACAGCCGACCATTTTGGACTCACGGACCTCAATGTACAGGGGCACCAATGTTACTACCATTAAGTTGATCTATGGTCTCTCCTTCCCCCCCATGCGAGTTAAGACTTCAGCACCAAAGCCATCCATCAAGGAGACTTTTCGACAGCGTGTCGATTTCGCGACGGAGCAAAAATTGCAGTAAAATGTTAATTTGTTTTCATCAGTGCATACTAAATTAGACGTGTCAGCAGTAGGGAGCATTGCCCCCAAAAAGAGAAGAAGAAGAAGACGAAAGTTAGTGCCATGCTTGGCGCTGTATGAAGTAGTACCTAATGGATCAGTCTTCTTCAGGGAAGGAATACTACTCCTACAACGCGTCAATAAGACCGTCCTTCTACCAGTCCTATTTACGTTATCCCAATGAGGGGGATTTAAAGCACAATGTAAAAATTTCATTACTTTTTGAGGGCTTTAGAAGACAAAGTAAGTAGTCTTTTAGCCACCACGTGCTGTTCATCTAGTTAGGGGAGACCTTTTCAGTCCTTTGTCTCGTCCAAGAGCGGTCGGCAACAAACCTGGAGGGGCTTCCCCTCAAGTGACTGTTGCGGAATCGCCTGCATAGAGATCCTATTATACCATTGCCATCGTAAGCACAATCCGCCTGATCGGAATTAACACTTTGGTGCTGGTATGTTCCTGTTTTCCCAGCCCTTACCACTTACTATGTGACTTATTGGGACGTAGTCACTGCCGCACGTGAAAAACTGCCTGGAACTGCAGGCTAGTATTGAGTATTGGTTTCGGATTGATGGGAGGTTAATTGTTCTAGACATTAGAGGCGTCCTCTTTTTCTAGATATGTCATACGCTGTAGACATTGGGCCGGTAAGCGTTTTAACAACTGTTCAAGTGTTAGTGCACAATACTGGGTGCCTTGTTGCCACAAGAACAGAATAAATACAGTCAAGTCTTGTAAAAACGCTTTCAGATCTATACTTAAATTGTGGCTTGTTGGCCGACCGCCATACTTGACATTACACTAATTCCCAGAACATATATAAGTGGAAAGTTCACTAAGGGGTTATTTTCAAACGTTCCTCTATTTGTGATGTTTGCTTGCCACGTCATTTGCATGAACAGGCCTCCTGGGCAACTTAAACTTATGCTTAGACAGTTATAACAGTTTTTGACGTTTTTGGAATTTCCGCTCTTTTAAAGTGTTATTTCTAACCAATGTAATATTACCTTTAATATTTTCTTACTGTCTTCAGTTTACCCAAAGTCGTTCATCGTTAACGTGGAGTTTTGGTTCATTCGTTTGTGCCGGTTTGCGAGTAATTATCAGTATTTCGTAAATTTCGGCACATTTCACGAGTTAGCAAAATTACTGCACTCCTTGTGAGTATAAGAACGTTTTATACAATTGGATTTGTGTGGCGGTTAATTATCGTTGTTCACGATTTGAATAAATCTGATTACCAACCGACCAGGTGAATGCGTTATATTTCGAGGCCAAGAGGCATAGAAAGAGAGGATTTCGGGTCCCACGAACGCTTAACAGATTATTATGAGAAATGGAAGCATTGGAGCTGAATAATCGTCAATTAGATTACGTTTGTCGCCGTCATTACTAACAGGTTATTTTATGGAAGTCAGTAGTTAATTGTGATGGAATAACTATGCGACTATGCAACAAGAAAAAACTCATTAATGCTACTAAAGTGGGATATTTTGCTACTGAGGTAGCCTTAAAATAGTAGATTTCGTGAAATCTAAGGTCTCTCAAAAATGGAAAATCTCATGTTGGCTTAACCTAAGCAGTACAAATGAGATTATCAAGTCGTAGAGCCGGTATCGACCGGATGGTGTCTAGTCGTTAGTTTAACCGCCTCCAGCTAATCCCTACACAGTGGTTACAACCCTACATTTTCCTATTTCTGACACTGCATGACTTCAGTTCCTGAACTACTAACTTATGCAGGATAAATTTAGGGTTGAATGAGTAGATGTGAAAGGCCGATAACTCCGCTCGAAGTAAACTTTATTAAGTAAAACAAACGCATTAGGTAGTAAATATTTCGCACAAGGAGAAATAAGCTTAGTAATAACCACTATAAAAAAATTACAGATTGCTTCAACCGATAACATCATGGAAGGTGTATTCAGATGTTGATTTTTTAAAATGTTTTTATTACTAAACTTTGCGAAATGCTTAAGAAACTGATAGCTCGTTGGTGAGAGGCTTGCTCAGGGTCGTCTAGCATGGAATGGGTGACCGAAAGCTGTCGTGGAAAATGATGGAGCATTTCCGATTGATAGATGCTGGATGATTATGAAGTAATTTCGGCCGAATGAGGAGGGTTATCTCTATCCCCGGACTTTCAAATACCGGCTTGCATTCTTTTCGTCTTTCAAGGCTTTTAATATTTTTTTGGTATTTATTGTACATGTCAACGGTTATGGCTAGATTCAATACCTTTTGTTAGCTCTACCTTAAGCCTCTAAGGCGTCAAGGTGAGTCTATTGTGCAGTTAGGTCTCAATAGCCTGAGGAAGGGCGGAAACCTTAAAATATGACAATTTCTGGACTCAACGCCTTTTCTGTAGACAGCTGTTCTTTCCATCTTATCTCGTTTGTACTTTGTTGGGATATGGAAAAGCTGCAAACATCTAATGTGACGGAAACCCGCAATGACTCCTGCTGAGGGACACCTAGACTCAATCAGGCAAAATTTATCTTTACAAAAACAAATAAATTGTTTCCTTAAATGAATTAATGCCGTCGTTAGCAGTCTTCAGCCCAGCGTCGCCGAATGTAGCTGGGAGGGACTAATCACATGTCTACGGCTCAACAGGTGATGAACCTGGAAGTTCAAATCTATTCCTCTTAACGTTCTGCTCTGTCCAGCTAGTGTCCGCTAAACCATATCTCTTAAAGTCCTATGTAAAAGAATCAAACTCTAATTTTATTTTTCTACTCCTCAAAACCCTAGCTGCAACATAATTTTCTACATATCCACATCTTTCATTATTTCGATAGCGGTTTACATGTGCATGCCTGAAGAAAATGTATCGAAAACAGACATATGCGGGCCAACTTATCTCTCGACTATTAAAATGGTTGATTATTTGTCAGTTAATTTGAGGTCGGTCCGCTCCAGTAATCTCCCTCAAATGATCTTCCCCGAGAGATGT
>CACRXP010000160.1:163753-186348 GCA_902702965.1 Spirometra erinaceieuropaei
AACTCGTCTGCTTCAATGCCTGGGCAAATTCATTTGAAAGTGCTATCTAAAACTTGCCTTTCACGTCTTATCAATTTTACTTCCTCTTAATATCTCTCTCCGTATCAGGCCGCACTACAAAAATAATCCTCCCCTAGCTTTGTCTACCATGCTTAAATTGTTAATTTAGAATCCAACACACTCTTGTCCTATGCTAGACCATCTACAACCTTTTAAAATAAACTGTCTTATTTGGAGACTTTTCTGAAAATAGCCATGATACACTGGCAAACTCTTCAAGTTACTGAAGTCATAAGAAGGCAAAACATTCCCTTTAAAGGGTTACAATGGGTCTTGGGTATGAGCATTCCATATAGGTTTCAGCAGTCATCGCTTAACAGTTTTATATCCTTATTTGGATTACCCGAACCATTTTACGATGCATACTGTCAAATCGATCCCTTCTTGCATGACATCTTAGTTTACTCGGCAGTGTGTATATGTGGAGTCCCCTCACCTGATGCGTTTATCACGTTGCCCAAGTCCGGTAGTAGTGTCAAAAAATGCAAGGGGCTAGTTGTACAGAATGATTCACGCAGAACTTGGGAATGTAGGCTTATGGAGTATATAGTTAACATGTTTTTCGCCTCTTGCGAGGAGTTTGACCACATTAATCGAAACAGTGTGCCTCAGTCAAACCGCGCGAACTGCGTCTTCAAAGATAACGTCATTTTCCTAGGTGTTTGGTAGTCGTTAAAGAAGTATTCACTTTTTTGCTGCTTAACTGTTCACCCGCGGCCGATCAAACGCTAGAAACTATTTGCAACCTCCTTTTTCGCGACGGTGACATCTGACCTCGAGAGTTGACTATGGCTACTATTCTTCGGCTTATGCACAACCTTGCGTCACAGCGGTCAGAATTTGGGTGAAACGGCTTTAGGAAAATTCGGGATGTATCAGCAACATTCGACAGCAGAAGAAAAGTTGTTATAAATGCCCATGGTTCCACTAACTCAACTGCTGGCCTCAATTAGCAAGTTCTTATGCATCGGCCAAAATCTAGATCCTGACAGTGAGTGGTAGTCAGTGTCACGTGATGCGGCGGCAGGTAGCAGACAACTAACATACGATGGAACTCCGAAAGCATTCTATGATAATCATCTTTTTTACATTTAATTAACTCTTCGTGGAGGGAGTTTGCGTGTGAATCCGAAAGTACAGACAGTTGCGCTCTGAGTCCTACTGACTAACAACGGTATCGCTTTCTATACTGACTACCAACTCTCCGGTCACATTGAAGGTAGTAGTTGGAGAGAGATGCTTAGGGGCCGAGAAGCTTCTGAGTACGTTTTGCCACTTCCATTCTCTCGCCCCGAGTACGACTAGTGAAAATCTAGCAGTCGATTTAGCTAGGTGGTTATGAGGAAACTATTATGCAGGATGGGGTAATATACTCATGATGTTAGCTTGTTGGCTTCAGAGTCCTCAAATTACATTTACGGAGAGCTGCACGGACTCTCAGCAACTGCTGATGAAACTTAGAAAATGAAGGTTCTTGAAACAAATTCCCTTTCTGATAAAAATGGAAAGATAAGAAGCAGAAGTTATCGCTGGAACAAGGGCCTTATTCGCCTTCGAAGGCAAATAAGGCCCTTGTTGCAACAATCGCTTCTGCTTCTTATCAGTTAGTTCCCGGAACTCGCGTCTTCGTTTGTATCGGCAACGGAAAGATAGTTATTCACGCGCTTCTAGAAGACATTTCCTTCGTGCGACGTCAAACAATTTCTGCTTGATACTAAATAAGAAGCTTCGATACATTTATGTTCCCACAGCTTTCCCGAGAGTTCTAAGTTTTGCGCGGTTCCTCCTATCATCACCATTATCACCTGCAGTCGCAAAGACACACAGATATACCATATCCAAACTAACCAATGAACGCGAAGAAAGCAGTTAAATTTTCTTTGCTCATTTTTACGGGCTAGTAACAAGGCAGCACATCCGTGTACAACGAGACAAATCCATGCAGATGGGCCATTGGACAGTGTCTGATTCATTCATGGCGGGTTGAGAATGGCCGTTACCTATTGCCCTACCAATGTCACAACGGCTAATGCAATTTGCACTCTGCCCGGTCACGCAACTCATCGCCACTGTATGCGCACTCCAGGATATAAATAGGAGTCTGCTTGCGAGGTCTTTGTCCGGGGGATCAGTTTCACGCCGGGTACATCGCCCTTCCTCAGAGACAGCTTGCGTGATGAGGGCAATAAACTGACGTCCAGCCCGTTTGGTTTGAGAGACAAGGAAAGGGCTTTTAAATGGTCAAATTAGCTCGTTACTGTAACTCCGACCACCGGAATACTGTTGATGGTCTTTTCGAGATTGCCTGAGAAGGAGAGAAGAGCAGTTAACGATAAAAATGCAGTTGTGTCACGATGCGCATGCAAGTGACGGTGCATATGCGTCTCACTATTCACTACTTTTAAACATTGGAATTATGTACAAGTATTAATATGCAAAAATATGTGAATTTAAAAAAATGAGGTCTGAGGGAGGATCTTCACTAGTTAGAACGAGGACTTCCATAGCTAATGTTGGCCAAAAGAGCGGCTACTAACGAAGCATATTGTGAACTAAAGTAAGTTAGAATCCCCATCTTCAGTGTGAACTTAACGTACTCGGTTCTCTGGCACATAGGGACCCAGACTAAAAAGTATTGTTCTGCTGTTGCGATTTAATGTTTGGTGAGTGCTGGCCTCGCCCATAAAGGCAAATGTTTATAAAGGTTTGTTATACCTTGGAATGCTATAGAAAATGGGCTCGGTTAACGCATTCTTTCCAGTTTTTGTTCAAAGTTTGCATGGAAAAGTGAATTCACCTTGTACGCCCACTTTGAGTTTAGTTTTAGTTGAACGACGACAAACGAGATGTAGAAGCTTCAGCTATAATCCTTCCAAGCAACTAACCATATTTTAAACTATCTAGTTAAGTGTCTATATCCTGCATTAGGTTGCCATTTTGGTCTGAGAATAGAAGACTCGCAGTATGCAGAGAGTTTGAGAAAACCTCTCAGGGAAATCTTCCCCTACGGGGGCTAATAAATTAATTTCCCCACAGACGGCTAAGCACCAAATAGATTATTATTGAGGAATTCACTTTTGGAAACGAAACTTAAAAAACATTCCGGCGCATTGTGATTTTCCAGTATATTTATGCTTTCCTCAAAGACTTATCTCCATACAGCCCCTAAAGGCAGACATTTCTTCAACAGTCATTGGCTGGTCTCAAACAAAAACGTAAGCGTCTAATAACATAGTAAATGAAAACAATGTTTTAAACTGAATCCAAAGTGCCTTGATATTTTTTCTACTGATGAGGTGGAAACTGACCTGTATAAGAAATTGTATAAAATCGTCACAGCAAGATTGGATCTACCGGATGCTAGTGCACCCTAGAATGCAATAACAAATGACAAGATGGTTCAGCAGGAAGACGCACTGAAGTTTTGTCCTGCGGCGGTAGACCGGTTTTTGTTGATGACATTCACGCAGCACTCCTTTTGACAGGATGAGTCAAGGCAATATTCTACGCGTGGAATACACCCCAGAAAAAAGATAAAGAGCGCGTAAAGGGTAGTGATGCAAAGGATCAGGTAGTTGAATTAAGAAGCTAAACGATTTATCTAGTTGGATTGAGAGGAGAATGCATTCTGGAATGAACATGATCTGCAAGAGAAGATAAGGTTAAGGCAAAACAGCCTTACTCGTATATTTCCCAAAGCCGCTCAACATGGAACAAAACCCGGACAAAATCAGAATGGGCCGGGAAACAAACATGAGATATGACGCGCGGTGAATTAATCCAGACAAGCCAAAAAGCAATTCGCTGGAAAAACAACCTGAGTAGTTGATTAATATGGGGTAAGTCCTACGGTCACTCCAATGGTTGCCTTTAGATGAATCCACTGTGATCCCGTCACGCTGCCTAACAATCGTGTATAAGGACCGCCGTCTTTAATTCAAATTTTATCGTCCCTTCGTCGTGTTAAAGTGGCAACGGAAAGTAACAGATTAAGAAAACAGCATTCAGAGGCACAAATCGGCAGTCAGTGTCATAATATTAAGCTTTGAAAGCGGATTGACTGAAGAACAATATTTATAATTTGGAGAGGTTACGCATGAATGAGATGGCTTAAAATTCCTACTTCCATTTCAGGTTCCCCAAAAATACTGTCGTGATCCAAAATAAAACGGGGAACTAATTCACATTTACTAACTGGCTATTTAGTTTGATTTCGGGTGTCTTACTTTTAGACACCATGCACTGACATTAATATCTCCTGTGCATGGAGAGACACGGAACAGCATTTTTGAAAAGGTTCTATGACGAAGATGCCAATAGGAACAGCGACGGGTGAAATAAGCTATTCGGTCTTATATGCAACATAACAGAAGGGCAGGACTTAGTCAATTGCATTTGTTCATCTGGCCTGGGGAGTTCTGACAGACATTCGATTGGCCTATCAACTCAGAGTCCAAACTCGCTTTTTGGTTAATGACAATACACTCGATTTGAAATCAGATTTTAGGCGCCATAACTTGTGGAAGAACGGAAAAGCCAAGTAGAACCAACTGCAGAATCTACGGAGCACCAGGCCTTAAATGGCGAACGTCCGATTTTCAGTAGTTGCAACAGTTGGCTGCATTAATAAGACACTGACTCTCTGAAACTGATTGCGTGACTAAGACTTCAATATTAGACGGCGCAGCATATTATGCACACACGAGAATATCGGTTTTTAAATGAATATCTCCTCGGCATCTACAGGATTCACACTCGCAAGGTGACAGATGCTTCTTTGGTGCGCGGCTTTTCATTGATATTTAAAGTTTATATCGAGCCTATTGTGTTCAAATGCACCACATAATTTCTACATTCCAGTCTTTAAAATGCATCCTGATTGAGGCGCACACTTAAAAGTGGGGTCATCTGTTATAAAAATCAACAAATACAAACTAGTAAAATGTTAAATGTACTGCAAAAACAGTAGTAACTGCAAGCTTGCTAATGCTGTCTCGAGGATACCAGCCGTGATTTCGGTATACTGCACAATATTATGAGGAGTATAACCTGCTCAGTAAGATCACAATACAATTTACAATTTCACTTTTGCGAAAAGAATGCAGCAGATAATTTTGATGTCTTTGATTTAATCGCAATAGCCAACTGGGATAGCATAATAAAGCAGTGGTAAAATGCCTTCAACCTAACTGCACTTATTTTCTATAAACAACATTGAAAAAAATGGTAACGTGTTGTGAAATAGGCATAGAAAGGACGCTTTAATCAGTTTGTCAGTCAAATAAGGTTTATTCAATGCAAGTCTTGAAAGTCAGAGGACAAATGTCTACTACGTATTTTCGTAAGTTTGAAGTTTGCCGTTAACTAAACGCTGATCGTCTAAAATACAGAATTTAACTACTCACGAAATATCTCAAGAGTACGCCTAAGGTTAATAATAACCGGGACCTCACCAAAGCAATCCTTAGACGGAATCATACGATAGGGCACTAATAAATGTCCCTTACTTTTCGTCGCCTGGTTAAGCCAAAAACTGTATTTACATTTGACCATAAAAAGCGCTTGTCAGTTACGCATTTATCGATTACGTCAAAATAAAAAAGAACCAAGATGTTTGACATATAAAAGTGACATTAAGCCGGGAGACTTAACTCTTTTTAAGCTCCCTCGCACAGAGGTTCTCTTTGGGTCTTCTCAATTAAATCAAGCAAACTAAATTTACGGCGATGATTTCGCAACACCATAAAAGCTTAAAATAGGTATAAAAGCCACTGTTGGACATATCATTGACAGTGTTTTAGAGACAGCGGTCCCAAAACTATCCATCGAAAAAGGAGAAGATTGGAAAGGGGTGAGGTCGAAAGGGCAAAAAATTCAAGTTAATGCACAAAGTAGAATAACTGAAACAAAACTGTTTCGAAAAAGACGTTATCGTAGTGTGCCTCTCTATTCTATCCCCTGATAAAATTTTGTTCGACGCTGCCTAATAAACATTTCATGCCGTTGATGTGACGATGTCGGCGGTTTCAATTAAAACTGTGGGGAAATGAAAGTCCAAGATGACGCTTGAGATAGAAAAAATCTCAATAGTCTTATGATGTAGGAACTGTGCGTTCTTGCCACATATTTAGGCAGAGACGATGAGCGCTCTTGGAAAATCAACGAGAGCGTTTTTTCGAATGAATTGTAAACATTTTGCTACGGAATCGACGACTCAGAAAATAACTGTAAACGTCAAAATATGAAAAAATCTGCGTTTTGGGAGAAAATATCATTTTTTCACCAAACCCCTCGGTATCCACTATTGCCGAAGGCACAAATAGTTATATTCTAGGAAAATACAAGGAGTAATAGTATGAAAAAGACTATCGGGTTCGATAAAACATATAATCGCCGCTCCTGGATTTTGGAAATCGTGCCAAGCGGCGAAAGCGACTGTTCGCAGACATTGGCAGATATGATGGAGATCACATGATTTCGGATGGAACAAATTTTCGGGAGATGATGTAGCACAGCGGCAGTATGAATAATAGTTGAAAATTCGACTAGCAAATTATGTCCATGTCCCAATGTATTCATACCGAGGTATTGACTAAAGCAAATGAACTTCAACGGCAGCAGAGTGGGACGTGCAATTGATGAGTCTTATGATGTGATTATCCTTCTTTATTACGATCGAAAAATGGCAAGAAAACAATAAATGTTGGGAAAGTAAGCACAGGCATCGATAAACCGTCCGGTCAAAGGGCTGATACATTTGAACGAAACATGAAACTGAGGTTTTCGTAAAGGTTATTCAAATAGAAGGGAAAGAATTGCTGGAGGCCAAGACGATGGTGAGGTAGAGAGAAGATGGCCTGTGGGATTTTAACCCTTATGGTCAACACAAGATCTCACAATAACTAATACGATTTTTTAAGCAGAAGAAGCTGCCGTCATTGCGTTCATTAATGAAAAAAGGAATTTTGATCCCTATTGTCCTGACATCAGTATGCAAATTTTATTTCAGAGGAGAAGGAAGGTGTGGATTTTGTCATAGGGAATTCAACTAGCGTCGGACTTTGAACATGTAATTTCCATAGACATCTCCCAGGCCGCATTATATTCCATTTGGGGTAGAGATTCACATCATATGTTCACTTAAACTGTGGGTGGTATTCTGTTTACGTGACTACTATATGATTCGTGGGTTTTATTGACTGAACCTTCCGCAAGAAATTCCAGCAATATGAATGTTTGTGCTAATAAAAATAAAGATACTTGTTAACGGTTTAAATATAGATTCTGTAGATATTGTGGTTTGGATGAATATTCTGCACATTTTAAGTAAAAGTAGCATAGAGGTTGATCAAATATTTTAATGCGCCATAACGGCCATTCGTAAGAGGCCTGAGGGTATTGGCTAGGTAGGCACGAACGTGCCCAATCTGATATCTTTAGGCATGGATAGATGAAACATCATGACTAAAGTCCAAAACCAAGGGTAATTTAAACTGAAGAACGACGTTCAAAATTAAAAAGCAGTTAGGAGAGTAGACGAAGTCACGCAAATCGTAGGAATACATAAACGGGAGACAACCAAATACCCCTGTGCATGGTATTTTATTGAGACATGGTGAAAAATACAGTCCACCCAGAGCCAGCTCTGATTGCGAAAAATCATCCTGCCTTAAAAATCCAGGCGGAAACCAGAAAGCCGAAGCTTGCACAGATATCTACCAATTCACTTCAGTCCTCGGAACTACTTGATAGCCCTGCTAAATCCTTATCAATATCAGGAAGGTTTTTACAAACATTTTAAGAGGATATAAATGTACCTAACGCAAATAAATATTTAGTCTCAATATGTTGTGAAGGACTTCAAATTTAAAACATATATGGGTAAGACTGTTCATCACGAATTCATCTAAATATATAAATTGTTATCAAGCAGTTTGGATCTTTTTATCAAATGGCCTAGACGAATTGTCGTCGGCCAGCTCGCAGACTGTTAGTTTATGCATAACATTTACGAAAAGCAGCACAAAAAGGAAAAGATTTTGTGAAAACATTTGTAAAAAACTGCCCGGCTTTACTTTTTCAGTAGATTTTGATCATAGTATAACAGTGGAAATATGGGTCTTCTTTTCTTATTTCGTCGGACCACGTATATGGCGCTCAGCCAACAAGCGTTTTCAAACACTGGGACAGCTTGCTCGTTTTTGAATGACTTTGTTAGCGTTTTGAAATGCTGTCTGCCTCAAAAACCTTAAATTATTAGCGGTGATGTGAAGAAAAAAATGAGTAACTGTGATCCGTTTGTTTCAATATGATTTAATGGTAGCCTATTAACTTGTGGGCAATATCATGCAGCAGGCATATCAAGACAAATTTGTTTAAGTCAGAATCCTGACTAAGGATTCAAATCACAGTCGCAAGCCGGGTGGCTTTTTGAAAGCTAATTTTAGATAAACTAATGTACCCAAGGAGGGCTTATTTTCGATCCTTCCTGTTCGTCGATCAACTCAGTCAAATCACCTACCTTTCGGTTGCACCCCAATCAAACATTTATTATTTTGTGAGAAGAGACGAAGACTATTCTACTTCGTTCGATTTTGATACAAGTTTTAAATGCCCAGGAGGATAAACACTTCGCGATGCATGCACTGCGTCACTGTCTGTATGCGTTATCAAGAAGTACTTTGTTTATTTGTGAGTTTCTTTGTCTGGTTAACATTAATACGACAGCATTGGGCTATTTTAGTCGGGAAAACCACTACATGGATACAAAATGTGCTCACCAATATAAATCCATCTCCGTGCATTTTCACATGATTTACTAAAAAGAGTTTTTAGTTGCTAGCACTCACCAAAACAACGCTCTTGGTGATAGAAGCCATAAGAAAAAAGATTAAAGACTTTTGACTAACGGTTGACCACTGGCAAAATTGTTCTCACGAAACAGTTAGTAAAACATTGGTGCTCATTTTTGAGGCAATTTGCATACCGAAAAATAAGTCAAACACTTAAATATCGATTGTGCTATGAGTTGCGGTGATTCGAGATGGGTTTTTTACAGATTATATATGGACGACAGGTTATTACTCCTCTCCTTGATCTAATATGTTCTGATGCAAATTCTTCTGCCCGGAAATACAAGATACAGTTTTTGTGACAAGGATGACGTTAAATTCGTGATGCGATAAGCGATAGGAAAAGAATCCACCATTTACGGCTTATCAACAGCTGCTGTACAAATAGAAAACAGTTGCACGTCGGAAGGAAGTGAACTGGAACTGATCGGTTTGATTATGTAAAAAGACCAGGCAAAATATAATTTCCCAATGTTTTTAATTAAAAATGTAACTGCTAGATTCCGTTCTTATTAAAAGGTCCCATTATTTACACTGTTTAGTCATTAATTTGCCATCACGTTCTCATCTAATAGTTTTCAAACCTCTCCTCACACTTCTCAAAAAGGGATATGGTTTCGCCAAATAAGTGAGTAGTACGGCTCGTTTAAGTGGAATTGACTCACTCAAAGCCTGTTCACACGCACTTATTGCCGCGTGTACGAAAATGCAGTCAGACTTATGTTTGTCGATCGAGCTGCATTTGGCCGTTCAAGTTGGTAGATTTTTCTTCATAAAATGGACCAAATTGCTTGTCAAGCTGACTAACAGCGTTGGTCAGTTGTGTGTTTAGGCCCAATAAAATTTACTACGAAACTGCAACGAAAGGCAGTCTCGGCAAACCGGCATCACGTCAGAAAATAATGAGGGTAAAAAGTTAATTTTTAAGGAGTAGAGCATAGGTTGAGCGCCTGGTCCATCATTTTTTCGGGAAACAGATAAGTAACTTTAACTGTGATTTACGGCTAAACAATGCCAGTTTCTGCATAGGTGTCATGAAAGTATCATTTTACCGAAATCCATTTCACACAAGCCCCCGGCAAACATAGAGTTGGCAAGACTAGAGGTATTTCAACATGAAGGGTGATGGCTCCGAGTGGTCACGCGAGGCGTTCCAAGTGTCGTCAAAGGAATGACCAGCAGAAGACCAGGTGCTGCTAGGTCAAGGTCGGGAAGGGTGCAAAATTACCTCAAGAGAGGATGACCAAACGAGCCCACAAATAGAGGGCGATATGCGACGCAGCACTGCATAACAAGTTCTGCAAAGTGTCGGATCCAGCGTCATCCAAAACGACAAACTGGTACGCAATCTATCGTCAAAGGAGATGACAATTGAAGAAAGCAGATATTGTGGCATGAAACCTCACTCAACAAAGCCTGGGCCAAACCTGTCAACCTGTTTGTGGTAGTGAAGTCAGTCAGTAGTTAGGCGGAAACGAGAGAAGAGACGAAAGCGTAAAACCGCACTAGGTGTAGTCCATTCTTATGTCTCACAAGACACACACAGTGAGGCCCAGGGTAGAACGCGACACACTAGGGAAACTTAAGGCCAGCACGGATCTCGCTATTCGGCCTCCTGAAGAGGGACCTTCCATTGCATAGAACAGGATAGACCATCTTTAGAAATTGCAAGGTTTACTAAAGGGTAACACTTTTATGTTTCACACGAAACTAACTCCGTAATAATACTAACACGCGACACTTGACATGACGCTGTGGGCAGGGGGGAACTCATGTGCAGTATTGTCGACAAGACGGCACATGGCGCAAACCCAAGAAAAGGATTTGGCTCGATTCCATGGTCTTCCAAAAGCGCAAAAAGACGCACTCTCTTTCGATTGCCATATCGCTCAGAGGTATGCCAACTTCCAGACTGGCTAAGTGGCCATTTTGGCGTCTCAAATTTCTGACCACAGATTCAGACACCACGACCAGTTCATAGATGCAGTTCATGGAGAAACAGTAAAAGGAGTAAGTCCACTGTGAAATGAGGTCGTGCATCATTTGACGTAACGTCCCTCTTTACTTCTAGTCTCCAAGATTCAGTGACTGAGATCACTGGACTACTTCAAAGCGATACGATGAGGCGGAGAAGTGTCTCGAACAGACGCAAATCCTCTAACTCGTGAGGTCTCGTCTCAAGACGTACTTCACGTTTGGGGTAACAATCTACGGGCAAGCGAAAATTACGCAAAATGGTTCGCTGATTTCGAGAAGCATAGGAGAGGCGGTCCTGTAACGACTGGGATCGCTGGTTCTCTGACAGCACAGATTGAAATCGGTCCGATATGCGGATGCTACCTTGATCTTCATCCAACGCGATGTCTTGTTTTCATCCAATGAACAACTGAACGTCATCTGCAACACGTACAATCTACAGTGAAAAAGGAGGAGAAGGAGGAAAGTAATCAACGCACTTTCCTCGATTTCCTCCGCTGCCGCGAAGATTGTGAGAACTTTAAACCCAAAGTGTTCAGGAAAGCAACGGATACTGAGTGGGGGTTTTAACAGACATCACCCAATCCGCCGCAAACATGATTGCCTAAGAGCTTTGTATCGTCGTGCGCAGACGCGCTGTGGTGAAGGGGAAGGCACTGCCACTGAACCACGGGGGGGGGGGTGCTCAGTGCAAACTGTTACTCGCACAGATTCGTCAACCGGTGCAAGCGCAAACAGCAGCATAGCAACTAGGGACAAACGACTATTTATCACATCAAGTGCATCCGTATTTAACAAAGACAGGTGCCGCCAAGTTTGATTGGTATGTAGGGCCTAGCAACCGCATCCAATGAATACTGCAATACTTGCACGAACACTGTCTTTATCTGATTCTGCCTCTGATGATGGATCCAAATGTAAGTCCTAAATGCCAGGCGCATAAAACTCCTGTTCCAGCGATCGCATCTCATGAGTTTGATATACTTTCTCCTTAAAAAGTTTCACTGCAGCCCGCCATAGTCTTAGATGAGAAAAACATGAGGCCTCAACCTTTAGTGCTCTTGACGAATGTGGTAAGGTGAGGCTGTTTACTTGAAATAAGGTATTTGTCCCTAGAGCAGTGGCTGCCATGATCCTCAGATAGAAGACTAGTCAGTATCTTACTACACAGATAACTAAGTGACTTCCTTTTTCTACTACTTTTCAGTATAATCTCGAACAAACTAAGCAGCGCGTCATGCTTGCGCCTCTACTAGCAATTGTATGAATTGAAGTAAACTATGTGATAATTATGGTTTACGCATTGCAGTGGAGGCTTATTGCATAATTATGGAAATAATCATAGTAAATCATTTCAAGGTTTGTCTTGATTAGATGTATATTTTGAACATATTCGCCAAGGTATCAACTTGCGGAAGTGAAAATCTTTCCTTAACTTTCCTCGTGGGCCTGTGCTCTTACCAAGCATGTCTTTATGGAATTATAAATTCAATCTTTAAAGGAAAATGCGCACAGTTTTTACTACTTAACTGTTTTTGGGAAAATCTCATTATTGACCTCTCTTATAAACTCACTAAATAAGTATGAAGAGTGCACGGAAATATGTAACGCTAAGTCAGCAACAAAACAACAAAATGGCTGCCAGATCCCACAAATTTACACCATGTGGCATTTGAATATTGCATATGCGTACAATTAAAGAACCGGAAGAAGTGAACAGCAGCAGATGGCAGTCTAAAGAGATGTTGTGGTTTTAACCCTGTCAGATTCGCCCGGCTTCAGTAAGCGTCCTTTAAACTATGAAAGCAAACCGAAGGTCATGTTAATGCTTTTCACTAATTCTCCGGTCAAGCTGCGACATATGATTTCTTTTCCGAGCAGTTTGGTTCGTAGTTGGGACAAGTCTGCAACTGGTTGACAAAAACGACACCGGCTACTATACACCAGGCAAAGTGCTCAGGCAGCAGAATCAGTAGCCGATGTAACCCCGACGATTGGACCACTCGATATAACACTTCCTTCACTTCCCTGTGTATACATTTATCCTGAAAAAATCGTCGCTTTTATGATGATAAGTGCTAGCCGAAAGTGCGGAGCGC
The DNA here is from genome assembly GCA_902702965.1 of Spirometra erinaceieuropaei. NCBI lineage: Eukaryota > Metazoa > Platyhelminthes > Cestoda > Diphyllobothriidea > Diphyllobothriidae > Spirometra > Spirometra erinaceieuropaei. The sequence goes on from CACRXP010000160.1 coordinate 176,742, forward strand.
AATAAAAGTCATGCTGCAGTGAGCTAATTCCGACAAAGCGAGTTGATAGATATGATAAGCATTTTGACATTGACAAATTGGAGAAGCCAAAATGTATATTATGTGCGCTGGAAAAAATAACGAAACTCTTCACCAAAAGACAAGATAGTCCATAGTTAGAACGGAGAATCTTGATAGCCAGTCTAATTATTTACTTTGCCTTAGAAAAGCAATGTAATCAAAGGAGCTCAATTGACAAAATCCTAGTGCGTATAGTTAGTAGGTGGTCTTTGTTCATTTGCTTCTGACTATGACTGTTCTATATTGCGTGCTGGAAACTTAGTCGCCTGAAATAGTTGTATTTTTAAGTGGTACAATGAATTGTGAGGCCGAGTACTCTATGTCACGCGAGCGAAAAAGAGGGAGAGTCAAATGTTTTATTTGGGGTTTTTAGCTTAATTGTTATGGAAGTCTGTATAACCGGAAGACTGCCTTAGTTTACATGAGGAGTCCAGAGGCCGAGATTTTCCGTTAAAAACAAAGACTTTTCCTGGAAAGCACACGTACAGGTAAGGCAAAAATTTGCGGTTAAATATTCATTTTTTAAATTCACTATCGAGTTAGGAACTTGTAAAACATATTTGACTTGACAAGATTGACTAGGCTGCCGAATTTACTCATGCAATTAAAACTACGAAAACGCAGTAAAGTGTTATCTTTTTAAACAGGAAATCAGTTCTGAGTCGGCCTGACTTCCCTTCTTCGTAGCAGAAACGATCTGAGGAGCTCAGAGTGCTTGCTGGCTTTTTCTGTGGTTTACAAACCCCTTTTTAAAAAAACTTATGTCTAGCTTATATTTAACGTCAGCTGGCATCCATAGGTTTGATTTAGAGAGATGCCATAGACTTGCTACCTATTGCAACAAAAATATTTTACGATGACTGAGTAAAAGGCTAACGAAGGCGCTTCAGCACCGCCACATTCACTGTATTTGGTAGCAGCAGTAGCAGCTGTGGCTTTTGGGCAATCCAATGTCAATAGGCAAGGGTAATTTGAAAGAACAACTGAACATTCAGAGAGCCTGCTTTTATGAGGCTGAAATGCCTCAAGAAAACTGGACAGATTCCCTTCATATTGGTCACCACCTTTTTGTTTTTTAAGATGATGCGCTAACATTCTTTGCCAGCAATTTTCTCGTCGTTTCTGCTAAGTGAATTCTTCCACATAACAAACAAGCCACGCCCAGATAGCTGTTTCCCTCGAAAGAGAACTTGCAACTCTCCTTTCTGCAGATAACAGTCCGATTGTTATTTGCCTTCCCTGGGCTTTATGGGGTCAAAATCGTTTGCTCTAGGGTTAAAGTCAATAGGGACTCATTTATTTCTCAGTTAATTAGCAATTAAAAAACTCTAAAGTCTGAAAGGGAATACGAATAATCATCATTGATACAGTTAGATGTTAGATGGTGACAAGGTCTGTTAAATTAGGCAGCAAAATAAACATTAATAAGTTCTAACTAATCTGACAAACTGGACTCTTTTGCCTTTCGAAGTGCACAAAAGTAACTCATCACCAAAGACCAGTCCATAGCTCACGCCAAAAAGTGAGCTTAGAGGACTAGAGAATAAGTAGTGTAAATATGATGAGTAAAGATCGTGGAGTATGTATTGACCGCGTCTACCTTATTAACTGAATGGGAAGCAAATGCGGTCACTGGAACAAAAGCTTTATTCGTATGATACATCGGATTCACACCCGAACCCACCATCTGAGACACTATCAGATACGGGTGATTCATGCACAGTGGTGTGAAATTTTTATAGGATACAACCGCTATGCTGCCGCGTATCTATGAAAACTAACGGTTCCTCCTCCGTCGAGGACGGTTGCCCAAAGTGTGCAAGGAGGGCCCACCTATCCGGCCCATTTTATCGCCCAGGATTACTCTAACTTACGGGATGGTGGAGTGGTGTCTCAGATTTCTGACCGCTGATTTAGATACTACGGTCTAATCGCCAATATAATTCTTGGAGAAACTAAAAAAGGCAAATCTCCTGCCAAGTGAGGCCATAAAACCTTTTGATGTCACGTCGTTCTTTGCTTTTATTCCGCAGGATCTCGCGTTCAGACCACCAATCTACTGCAAAGTAAACATGATGAAGCGGAGAATCGCCTCGGACACGTTAAAACCCTTTGTTTCCTGAAGTTCTGACCCAAGACGCACTTAACGTTTGACAGAGCAATTTTCGGGCACTTGAATGACACGCAATGTGATTCGCCGATTTCGGAACTCGGCCGAGACCGTTCTAAAACGGTTAGAGTCACTGGTTTCCCGAAGTAACAAACCGAGATTCCAGGCTTGGCATTTGGATGACACCTTGTCGTCATTTAGCAGGATTAGGTGCTGATGTCTAAAGAACGTATGAATGCTGTCTCGCCAGATATATAATTTACGATGCAATATAAAGAAACCGGCCAACTGGTCCTTGCTGAGGTCCTCGTCTGTCACAAAGATTGCGGTGATTTTAAGACAAAAGTGGTCAGGAAAGCGACATATACGACGAAAGTAATGAACCTCAGCAGCAATCATCCGATTTTTAACAAACGCAGTCGCGTAGGGGAGCATTATCACTGTGTTGAGATGCACTACAGTGAACCGGAAGACAAAGTTTCCAAAGTAAAAGGCCTTCGATGGGTGTGAAGAGTAACTGGTCGCCGCGCAATTTCGTCAACCGGTGCATGGGCACACGAGACGAGAGACCGAATCACACCGACTCAAAAGTTTGCTGGGCCATTTCCATACGTAAAGAACGTTTCGGAGGCCGTCAGCCGCTTTCTCTCCTCACTTGGAGTTGAATGGCACACAGACAGGAGGCAACCACCAGACGTCAGATAATGATGCCAAAAGACCAGCTGCTCCGACGAGGAACTTCTGGATTTCTTTATTGGATCCGGCGCAGTTGTGGGCAAAAGAAATACGTCAGAAAAGCAGGAAGCCTGCTCCGGTGATAAATGGCCGAACACTTGGCAACGATGGGGAGAAATGGCATCAGCTTCCAGGTCGTGGCTCATTCGACGAGGCCGAAATTCTAACGAGAGGTAACAATCACGTGAGCCGCCAGCCGCTTGGCCATGGTTCAATGACCCCCAGTCTGCTAAAACGTGCAGTGGCCTCCCTTTTCCAATTTCGGTGTGGATACGTAATCTGAGCAGAGTACTTAGCCACGCAGAGGGCGCACCGGCAAACACTGCTTACAACTTCAGTGTCAGTGAGTCAGTTGGTCGGTTACTCATCACGCAAACATCTGACACGGGTGGGGAAATTGCACCTACTAAAAACTCGAATGCCGACATCATGTGAGTATCGCACCAAGGAGAACCTTCCTCAATGAAGGGAGAGCCGTTAGTTTTCATAGATTTGCGATAATATAGTGACTGTGTCCAGTAAATATTTTAAACCCTTGTGCACGAATCAATTCTGTTTGATACTGTTCCAGATGATGGGTTCGAGCCTGAGTTCGAAGCGTCAGACGAATAAAGATCATGTTCCAGCGATCTTGTCTGTTTCTTCTCACCTGCTTCCTGGGACTCTTATGTTCGCCTGTATCTTGTTGATTTAACTCGGAAAATCACACCTCTGAATTCTTGCACTATGCGCGCGTCTAACTAAGATACGTGCCAGCATCCATCCGCATTGAATACCCAGCAAGAAGATTCTTCAAAGGTCTCGTTAACCTCCGATTGTCTTTTTACTGCCTGAAAGAAACGTTCCACTGTAGTGGCCTGTCGAGCACGGAGAATCTTTTGTTATAAGAGAAACGCATTCTGAAGAAGGTGGACAAAGTGAAGCCAGTTACAGTGACAATGCGACACCTGAAAAAGTTTGATTAAAGACCGCTTTGAGTACCTCAGCAGGTCTACTTGCGGTAGATGAAACAAAACTTAACATGCGACATCAGCCTACTCGAAAATCCTCACTGAAAAGACTGAACTCTTGTTTGAATGCTCGAACCGGTTCTGCATATTGGTGGCGTTTCCAGTGCACGTATGTTCATCCATAGTCATGGTTCGCTTTGGGATTTTGGTCACACTACGTACCATTTGATACTACTACGTATCCGGCCTTCCTCATATAGAATGTTGATTGGACAGGGCCTGATGGACGAGTCTCTTATTACAGTGTTTGGTGAGTACCTGAAATTTCTATGGTCCAGCTATGTTGTCCAAAATAAGCCAACCACTGCGATATGAAGGGCAATCTTTGCGTAGTAAGGCGCAAAATATCTATCATTGTCTCGGGTTCACACATAAGACATCCGCAGTTGGGAGCAAAAGAGTAGAATTAGGCACTTGTTAAGGCAAAAGTCGGAAAATTTATATGTATATCAAATTAAATACGAAGAGAAAAATAAGCCTCACCGACTTGAAAATTGCGTAGGGTATCAATGATTTTGGTATCGAATGCAACCAATAAGATATTATATTTTCATAATATAGCTCACCCTGCTTGGCCATCATCGAAAATCAAACTGAAAACTAAGTATACTTGTTAGTAGACTACAAAAAATTTAACTATTTCTTGTTACTATTACGTCCTTGGTATTAGATTTCTTTACGTTGATCTCACCCACCTTTTCAGTACAAAATCTAGTCGTTGTACAAGCATTTGTGGCGTCCTTCTCCCCTGCTGGTTTGTAGTGCAGAGAAGGAAGAAAGGCGGTAAATGTGGAGACATTATAGTTATTTTTAAAATTGCGTCCAGCAGCTGCTGGAAGTAATCCGGGTGCTTTTGAGGGCAAATGAAAATAAAGCTGAGAAATTGATTGATTGAATGAGAAACGTGGCAATAAAATGGTGGAGTTGTCAAAAGCAATGTTCGTTGAAGGTTGCTTTAGCCCGAATGAATAGTGCCACAAAGCCAGCAAAGACTTCGATCGTGGAACTACGATAAATGCCTAATCTGTGCTTGCTAAAGCGAAGTCCGTAAATACTGCAGCATCACGTAACAGACAATGAGGCAGTCTCCAATGAATTTCCAATGACATGTGAGGAAAAGCAGCGTTGTGCATTCCCTCTCTATTTTCCACCATGCTGATAAACGCATAGCACGAAGAAAGGCCAAAATTCAACATGGCTAACCGAAATAAGGGACAGTTGCCCAAGAGTTGGCATATCCAAGCATCCATGCGTTTCTCCACGACCGATATTCCTAAACTCGTGCCCGCTGATGCTTATGCGCCAAACACCACGACAGAAGCGGACAGATACCTCTTTGGCCCCAGCTGCAGCTGACTATAAACATGGAGAAATCTGTGGTTAAACATCTATCAACGCCATCTTATGGGTACAACGGGCCCAAGAGGAGTGCGAAGGGAACTTGCCTTGTATATGTGGAGATATCTACCCACCTAGGCAGTACAATTTCATGAAAGGTCAGGGCCAGCCGCGAAATTGCAAATCTGGTCCCTATAAAGAACAAGGTCTTTGGCCCGCTGTAGCGTCCAGTTTGGAGTCGCCGCGGTCTTCGCCTCGACATGAAACTGAAGATGGGTGGAGCCGCCGCCCTGATAATGTTTGCATATGGAGCTGAGACATGGACAATCTACAAAGGCCAACCAAAGAAACTGAGCAACTTTCACCTCAGCCTCGGTCACAGAATACTAAGGCTAGGTGACAGTTTAGGATTCCGCACATGAGAACCTGGAAATAACCGGAATTTTCAGTATCCGCATGATCAGGCAGATGAAAATGTGATGGAGAGGCCATATCGTAAAGATGGATGACGAACACCTATCCAGGCAACACTTATACGGTAAAAGCACTTGGCGTGCTCACTGGGAAGGGGTTCCAAACTGCCATACCGGCGCTGATAAAGGGCGTGGCACGCTTTTTGCACAATTGGTGCATGTGTGATGAGGAGAAGTGTCCCATATGCTCATTCTACGGGGTAGGTTCATGTGTAACGTAGAATGCATGACTATCAGACCAACATATAATAATGTGCTCTGGACTACGATGTTGTTTTGAATATTTTCGCTGAGACACATCCGACCGAATGGATTGATGAAATACCTAACTACCCTGGATAGTGTGGGTAGATGAAGTAGGAGTGTCCAGTGTATGTTCGGGATTGTGAGACTGATCCGTCGTTCACAAAGCGGTAAGATCGCAGATGTTCAACGGGGTGGATGCATGACATGAAAGCGCGACCACCATGCAGACAGAATGGGATTGTGCCCACACTGCTATTGGGCCAGTCGATGGTCGTAGAGATCCGGAAGTTAGTAGACGCGGTTCTTTCCAAACGCTGAGGACAAATGTCTGCGCGGCAACTGATGAGTCGGGTAAATTGTCATGAAGATAGATCTGAAGATGTTCGACCAGTATGATACGAGCTTTAAACACCAGCCAGCAATTACAGCATGTTGGTAAGTTTTGGTTGTTTACATATTCTTCCGCGAAATTCGATACTCGCTTGATCCCTCTCCATTTATCCCCTTTTTACGATGGTCTCCAAAAACTATGCCTCCAGGAGAATGAGTTGGTTTTCAGGTTCATTAGAGATACGTTCGGTGTCTTGTCTTCTCCGACAAGTGAGTTGGGCATGGCGGAGGGAGAAGTAAATGAGACCGACACTGGAGAATACATTCCCAAGGAAAATCGACGTATTCTGCACTATAATAATTCTGATGCGCTTGAAGTCATGATGGTGCACTAAGAGGCGTGGTTTAAAACGCCGCCAACTGATAAGTTAGCTCGGCCCTCACGATAAACATAATGGAATGACCAGAAAACTGGGAGCTAGGCTACAACTGTTCTTTCCCAATGTGACCTTTATGGCGTTCTCATATAGTTGAGGCCTGAGACGCCCTTACGGCAAGCTGGTGTTTGCAGTGGGTGTGGCACACGCGGACGGCCTTTTAGTTTTGCCAACCACAGCACCCATGTCTGCCTCCGGCCGTATTGACACTGTCTTTCTATTGGAGCAAAGTAACTAAGGCAAGAAAGCGTGCGGTAGATGTCGCGCAAGTCTACCCCACTATAAACAAAGTCACGAACATGTTACCGGGGCGAAGCCCAATCCTTTGAGCTCGCGGCGGATTTCGTCGTTCATAAAAGCCAAACTGTCATGCGAAAGTGAAGAATCCGAAAGCGAAATTTGCCCTTAAACAAGTTTAAGTGTCCAAAGTGAACACCCATAGTAAGCACTTCGAACGAGTTGTCGAATAAGGTCATCGATATTGCACCCTAATATTCCAACACTAAGATTACTGTATTAATTAAACTCATCAGTGTCTGCAAGGGGTCTGCTCCCATACAGCATAAAAAGCCTAGCATTCTGTTGACCCTTGAGGTGGTTAACCCTCCTTAGTGCGGCGATAGTGACCCCTTCGCTCAGGTGCATAATAGTGAGATCTTTGTTGGTTTTTTTATTGTTTATGCGGCTCGTGTTCAACCTTAGGATAAGCTTCATGTGATCTGTGAGTATCAAAAATGATGATATTGGATTTCAGACAATGCCGTTTGTCCCGACAGTAGCACTCCTGATTGAAGCCCGACTCAGCTACTTCTGTCTTTTTGACACAAATGACACCAGCCGTATTGAAGGTTTCATGAGGTGACATCCGAAATGGTTACTCTGTCCGCTTCTCAAACAACAGATTAGGTTCACTTTAGTCGTTTCCAGATGAAGTCTGGTCAGGCAGCCAGCAGAACGCGTTCTCCATTGATGGATCACGTCATTCACAGGCTCGTTGCACCCTAGGACAAGGATATTTGTTCCGCTCTGGCCCGTGAAGTCGCAGTATTCGTTTTTCTTCATTGACAGTCTTCTTACGGTAATTTCCTAGTCTATGTCTCCAAAACAGTGCTTGTCTCTTCCGCTGACGGGACCAAAATTAACTTTATACATGTGTAATTATTGAAAAAACGCAAAACTTGGGACATGGGAATACGGTCTCAATTAGTTTAATACAAAGACTGATAATCGAGCGGTAATCTGGACCACTCTGCCTTGGATGCCCAAGCAGGCTGTCCAACTTAATGACAGTGTTCTTGGTGATACCACTTTGGATAATAAAGGAATTTGGCCAGGTTAGACATCAACAGCCTTCGGCCTTTTGTTCAGGTCTCGAGGGGATCACTGTAAAAGTTTGGCTGTTAATCAACTGTACGGCGCGTAAAACGTAGGGCTGCGCGTCTGTGGTATATTTTCAGATATGTCACGAATAAGACATGAAAAGGAAGTTGGTGAACAAATTCAATGATACTGATATTTTGTCTCAACAAGGTAACAGGCGTTGCGCACACTGTCTGCACTTACGACTCAGTTCAGCATTTAGTGGTTTTAAATTGCTTTGCTTCCATATAAAAATGCCCAATGTCATTTAGGGAAAATTTAAGTGAAAAATATTTGGTGACTTTTGCCTTTTCCACGGGAGACATGCGATAAATTCGCATGTTTTGCATTGACTTCGATAGGCAAGATTTTATTCGAGTAATTCAAATCAGGTCCCTTTTTAACCCTATTAAGTCGTCTTTACCATTACTGTTTTGGCCGAATATTGTAGTGAGCGCGCTGTCTCCTTTGAATGCTGTTTGCTACGTCAGTCTACAGATACTATCGTTAGGTGTGCTCACGACCAATGGTCGGGTCTGCAACCTCGATGACGCATTGGGACAGGAGAGGATGCCTGGAAGACTAATCTCCCCTCCAGGCAGCGGAAAAACCTGCTAGTCCTCCATCCGCGGCTTTGCTCATCCCCTCTCGCTTTCCTCGCACTCGCTTCCCACCACTTTATGCGCGTACCCTTCCACTCTTCACACCGATAACTCCCACCCGCGTTCGGGAGGACGCGTTCGGTCCTCCTGTTATCTCTGCACAACGGAGGGGGTGAACTCAAATGCTGTCAGTTTGCCCGTCTCGTACAACCCGCGGGCCTGTGCGTGAATGTCTGCATCGCTTGTCTTACTGCAGCAGCAGCTACTCAAATTTTCACCCTGGCATGTTCATTGCGACTTCCGCTCCCCGCTCATGGCATGGCAGCGGCGGCTGCCGGACGTCGTGCTTTTCCAGATAATTTCCTCTCGGCCCTACGCGGGAGCGGTTAAGGGGTTGTTGATGCAGTTCCTGCTGATGGTGATTGGTCCACGCCTGAGGCATCCAGCACGTGCAGACTCAGGATAACTCCTCCGCCCTTTCGGTGAGAGACCAATGGTGAGCTCATTGGGCTGTGGATAGTCCAATTGGCGGGCGATCGCTGGCATGGTGAGTCTAACCAGACTCCCATGAAACCAAAGGCGACCTAGGAAGAAGGAACAAGAGACGTCAGAGACCGGGGAGCAGAAGGAGGGCTACCATTAAGGAATCAGGTATGCTTCTTCCCTATCCGAAATCCAAGCCAACAGTGTTCCTTAGAAAACCGCAGGCAGTCGTGTTTAAGTGTTCATGTGTGCATCACAATCATTATTAAATGATTATTTTCGATTGTTTAATTTTTTTGAGGCATCAGCCGGTAAAGCAGCTGCCAGCTAAATACACCCTGTTGTTTGCTGGGCTATTTAGGTAGGCACACATATAAGTGGCATCCCTGCAATGGCCGCAGGTGAAAATTTAGTTTTTTGAATG
>CACRXP010000160.1:220243-250993 GCA_902702965.1 Spirometra erinaceieuropaei
TAGTTTCCTCAAACCAAGCCACCGTGCAACAAGTAGACGAATACTGTTGCCAGAAAACCTAGCTGGCCTTCCAAATCCTCGTCACTGTAGTGCAGGGCATCAGAGAAGCAGCCATTTTAGCGTGAAAAAGTGTATTTATAAGGCACTTCATCCTTTTGCAATAAAGCAGGCAATGCGAATACTCAGAGGACGAAGATGTGATTACTGGAACAAGATTTTTGTTGGTCTGACGTTTCGGATTCTCACTCGAATCCAGAAACATGCGCAAATAAATGCGAATATTCATATCAAAGAGTGCTGACGAGGGGAATGCACATTTTGGTGAAGTTCTGTGAACCACGGAGTAATTTTCATAGTTTGATCATACCAACCACAAAAAAGCGCCCGGTTACTTTCACTTTTAGAAGGTTACTTTGCCTTCATGCCAGCTGCGGATTACTGCGCACATCTCTTTCGTTATTACCAGAGGAATACTAACCTGCCACCATACTCACGGTGCGAAAACCCTTATACCTTTGATGTACATGCTTTAGATTGGGAGTCTTTTACGCTAAACTTAACCTACCATAATTAAATTATCAGGAAACAGGCCCTAGGGGAATATATAAAGCGGAGTCGTAAGCTTATGGTACATTAACTAGTCCAGGAGCTTAAATTATGTTCCTATATTTCTCGTTCTCTCCGCATTTTTGTTATCATATTTTTGCTTCCAGTCCCTATGCATTCTTTCAACGTGACTGCTGAATGCATGCCCAGAATATTCAACCGGGATACAAAAAACGATCCCTCATCTCGATTAATGTCTTAATAGCTTGGTTTACGAGAGTGTAGTTAGGCTGTAGAACTGGTTAAATTGCCTTTTCAAGTCGAACGGGGTTATTTTTGAGCGTGGGTGGTATTCTTGTCGTGACTATTACTGTCTACTTTCTTGTTTTCAAATCATCAAACGGAAAATTTAGAATGCTGTGTAGCCAGATAGTTTACCTCATAGCATACATTCAGACACTCAGATTTCAAGGAAAAGGTCACTTGTAATTATAACAGCGCATATACGGAAGGAAAAGTTATAAACTAGCTCAGCTCTTTCAATTGAATATGCATGGCAGCAAAATAGGAAATAATTTAAGTTTTTGCGTTTTCTGAAATCTCCGTGAAATTCTGAGCTAAATTATTTTCGACAAGTTGTATGTATTTAGCCTGAAATCTGATGGGAATATTAGAATAACACTTCAACTACAAAGCAGGAAATATTTACGACTCGCAAACGCACAGGAGCAGCTATGATGAAACATTAGTTTCCCACGGACTTAGTGTGTGTTATCGGAGTATAAAGTGTGAAGGTGGAACCCTGTTTTCCGTACATGTCTTTTCAGGTTGGACCCCAAAGATTATCTGAATATTCTAGTTGCGCTATTTATGGATATCCTCAATTTTGCTTTAAAAACTCTAGAAATGAATAGAAAACGAACAGTATGTTTAGCAAAAATTACAGTATTTTCAAAATTATTGTCAACAACAAAATTTTTCTACACCAGCTTCGAGTTATTGCCTTCGACGCGAGCGAATCGGCACTGGTTAGTTCGACGTTTTCAAACCCTTCATCACCGTCGGCCCCGGTTACCTCAACTGCCACCATAAATATTCGGATTTTGGACGATAATGATCACGCACCCCTCTTCCAGGAGAGCAGCGAACTGACGCTTACAGAGAATCAAAATCCAGGAAGCTTGGTTGGCATCGTTACTGCTACAGATCTTGACATTGGTCTCAATGGGCAGATTGTGTATCAGCTTCTACCGGACAACCCCCAGTCAGTGTTTCATGGTCCAAACCCGGCGAGAATTATGGGCTTCCAGATGTCCTCGAATGGAACCCTCTATTCAACAAGAAGTTTTGACAGAGAGGCACAGGTATTATAATTGCTGATAATGATTTTGCGGTGGAAATATTTAAACTTGATGACAAAACTTCCAGCTTGATATTTTTCTGTATCAGAACCGATAAGTTTTAAAGTGGTCTGTAGGGATATCAGCAAAATTTGGGTTTAATCAGAAAAAATGTCTATGGAATCGTACAGACTTCCGGAGGCTTCCTCATTCTAAACAGTAGACTCCTGTCCTTTTTCTTAAAAAAATGTTATTTACAATTTTCCCCTGTTGAGGAAGAGTAAGTTATTGTATTCCCAAGACCGGTTAATCGGTGAGTAAAGCAAGGAGCACATAATCTGAAGGAGAGCCGAATTTACAACTGCTCAGTCTTATTTGCCCTTTTTGGTTAACATGTGTAACCACCCTCGTTAGGTCGACACTAGTTCTGTTTTAATGCGCCATTTTCTACTCAACAAGTGCACTTATTGGCAATGTAAACACCCCAAGATACTGAGGGAAGATGCAGACCTACATGTTTTACTTTAATTAAGTCACAAAGACTGAACTATCAAGATTGCTTGCAGGTTGTCGTCAGGCCTATACTAAAAAGGCCTCGGAGGTAAAGTCGCCCTGTGGGTCGCAATCAAGTATCCCGCCACCTAGATAATCAAAGCACCTCGAAGGCCGCCTTCAGAATAATGTCCGCCGATATCATAAATGCCATTTGTACAGGATGGTCTACCACGTGCATCCGCAAACAACAGGCAAGAGTTGGTAATTTAATGATAAATAGAGCGTAAAAGCAAACGTATGGACGAATTTAAATGTAAACTATACAGTAAGGTCTAACACCGTCAAGGATCTCATATGACCCTAAAAAATCCACCGGTTGCGGATGGTCTTGGCTCTTTCAGAAGATAGATTTCTTCGATCGTTTTAAAGATCATCACATCAACTCTTATCCCCTCTGTAATAACGTAAGCTGTTGTAAATCACACTGGGATGGTCATTTCAACATACTGTAAAATTTATTTACGTAGCACTGAAAAGTACCTCCCACAACTAGCCTAGGCGCCAGATTGGTTATTAAATGTTAAATAGTACAAGAAAGAAGAATACGAGAAGAAACACTTTCACTTATATAGAAAAAAACATCTTTTGCTGGGCGAGCATTGTTGTAACTTGTCTTTCCATTTCCAACCAAGCCTATATCGAAAATTTTTCATTCAGAGAGGGAGAGGGCTTCATTTTTTGGGATTAAATACAATCGATTTTAAAGTTTTAGCCGTCCCTCAAGTTTGCACTATAGTGGTCTCCTTCAAGTCTGCCAACACTCCTCCGCCACGAATCAACAATTTTCAATTTTGACTACTTTTCCGTCGTTTTCTCATAGTTGCGTTATTGAATGACGCCTACCATATTTGTTATTGGGCTCACATGGCTAATTCGCCACCTACTAAAAGCCGACATAACTGTATACAGTGCAGTCAGTAGTGTTCGATCTCATTGCGCAACTGGTTGTCCTGACATTGTCAAATAGCTGTTCCGGTTTGTGTTTCATCCCTTTTCAATTAGAAATACATCAGAAGAGCATTCCGCATGCGCTTAATGACGTCTGACGAAAATGGGCTCCATTTACACTGAGTTCAACAAATTTACAACTAGTTTCATCTGCAACTTGACCGCAGTTGCTGTTTCCCAAGCAGCTCTTGGAAAATACTGCAAAACAATAATGTGTCAAATATAGCCTACATACTTTGGCAGTCCTTACGATTGACTGGAAATTTTGTGAGTAATCAAGCAGTAAAGATCCGTATTCTTTCATCAGATGCACATCTAGAAACCAGTTTACTCCAATATATCAATTACTTTAGTCTGAAAGAGTTGTCATTGTCAAATACAGGACACAGTGGTGTCCGAACGATAATATACTGTTTACAAACATTTACATGTACAGCACATAATGTATCGCTTACTGATGGCACGTATTCGACCCTACTTCATCCTTAACCTTTAAATGAACACAAACGGTTGATTTTTAGAATTCTTTTGTATTTTAATGCCAATATTTTGCTGGGGAACTTCAACTATTCAGATGAGTCTACAAACGCCAGAGAAAATAACCACCTTTTGCAGTCAAGCCCTTTTGATCAGATTAGACACTCGCTATCTACTCGAACACATCTCTTGTCGTACTGTTCTCTTGTTGCCCTGTCAAACGACGTTTGTCGTTGCACATTGAGTGGCACATCGACAAAGGCAACATGCCAAGTGTCTTATTGCATTAGTTTGAACACGTCGTTTGCGTAATCGCTGATACCTATGCTCATTTTTTGCCTTCTGTGGTTTATACTGTAGTCACGATATTGTCTACAAGTTCAAGCTACCGACCAGTCCGTGACCAAACCTCTCTCCTCCACCTCGCGAATCTGTGTCAACATACTAGACATGAATGACAATGCTCCCGTTGTCCAGTCAATCGAGGGACCGGATGCAAGTGAGTTGACTAGGTTCTTTTTTGTACACAACGATGCTGCATTATGCGCATAGTCAGGGTTCAGTGAAATAAGAACAAACAACACAACTGTGAACAATATATCTGTATCTGTATATGCTCATTTGAAATCATGGCAATGCATCAGTTAACTATCTCGGCTTCCGATGCGTAAAGCTATTTCAAGCTTCCGGTTATGCGATTAAAATGAAAAACTGCAAATCGCACATATCCATAAAACATTCCATTCCCTAACAAACGAATTATGATGTGTGCAAGAAATGAGGAAACGTTAATTAAAATCTTTTGATATACTCTCAAATGGAATAATTTACTCAGATAATGTGATGAAATTGAGTAATTCGGAAAGTTATTCCGAGGTGATGTATATACGAAATGATGCAAGCTCTTGGCAGAAATTCAATCTAGCTACCTGAATATACTGTTCAGTTAAAAAGTCGTTCATCAATGCAGCCTGGTACTTATACGGTGTTATCAGTAAAGACGGCAGCGTTCTACCAACAGCAGGCAGCCCTATTTTAAGTCATATAAAGACAACGGATTCTCATTAGATACAATATATAGAATACGATTTAATAACTGTGCAAGCAACAGAAACGCAAGTTTTGTTTGGGTATATTTAGAGATCAGTGACCTTCCTGAAAACCCAAGTAATCTCTCTGGCCAGAAGCTACACTCAAAAATAAAAACCTTTTAGAAGCGTCAGGAAAACTCAAATTTCCATGTATTCCTTCTAAGGAGGAAGACTGGAACTATCCAAGCTGTAACAACTGGGAGAAAAAACAAACTAATTAAATAATGAACTTTAGTCCAAACAATTTACACAAGTGGCCTAAAGGATCCCGTTAAATACCTGACAATCTATTTTCTATGCAATGGTTTGAAATACTGTCTCATACCAATCGGTTTTGTCACCTCAGCTAGGTAATTTTTTTCTACTTGAATGCAAATTTCAAATCTTAGTCAATGTTTCGCGCGTTTTTGAGCACAATACGTAACATTTGGTCATAGCGAATCCAAAAGGTGGCAACTACCCTTTTCCAATGTAAACTGCCTACATTAAAAGTTTTCAGGAGCTCACAAAAGCCTACATTACGCGGCAAGTAAGAGTGAAATCACTTATTACGAATATTATCGGTCGAAGTTAGGTACACTTCAACATTTTGACCGTCAGTCTACACATTACTCATCAAATTCCTTTGCAGTGCATAACGGGCAATTGTTTATGCAAACTACACTAATTTTGACATATTTTCTGGTTAACAATGAAAAAAGCGCCTCACAGTATACAAAAAGGTTAAAATTCCCATGTCTGCTTTCTAGTTTAAGCCTCAGGTTCCATCTAAATAACGACAAAATTCACGTGTCAAAGTAACGAAGTAAAAAACCATCTGTTTCTGATCGTCCACTATAAGTGGAGGACAATTCGGGTTTTTAAAAATGAAAAATTGCCTTAACTTATAGTTTACCAAGTGATTTCTCAAAAAGCCTTCTTCTCTGTGTTAAAGCGGCTATTCTGAAAACATATTACTTTGGGTTTGGGCCTGAGAACCTTCCTCGTTTGCTAATCAGTCCCTCACAGTTTTGTTTTGGCTCTTTATTAGGGAAGATGGACAGTCAAAATTTTGCTAAATATAAGTTATGTGCAAAAGTTTCTTCAGCAAGTTCCTTTATCAACTGACAATACCCCGCAACTGAAGTCGAATAATTGTCAAAGGAAATTGCTCTAGGAAGGTGTGGAGTCAGTACTTAAAAAACAAACTGACGCTGCCGACATTTGTTTGGATAAAGTTTGAAAAAAGCATAAATTTGCAAATAGAAGCGAACAGACGAGCCACAGGAAGTAGTCGTGAAGGCGACACGATCGCTGGAACAAGAGCTTTATTGACCTGACGTTGCAGATTCCTGCTTGAACCTATCATCAAGGGCAATAGCAGATATGTACGAGTAGTTAGTGCACTGGGACTACAGTATTTATAGGATGCAGTCACATATGACAGCACGGCTCCTTCCTTCATCGGGATTGTTGCATTTGGTGCGATGACTGTTCGATGGATGACATTCGCGCCGCTAATCGTTGTTATTTCATCACGGATGCTGGCTGTTGGTGTGATGGACGTCCGACTATCTGACCCACCGACCCTGACGTTAGGAGCAGTGTTCACCTGTGCGCTCTACGCGCGCTTAATTACTCCGCCTAAGCGAGGCCTCAACACAGAGTATGGAAGGGGAAGATCATTGCACTTGTTAATAGACTGGGAGCCAGTGAACCATTACTCATCCACTGGCAGTTCGCACGATTGTCACCTTTAGCGAGAATTTCGGCCTCGTGGAATTTGTATATGTGGCCGGATCTCGTCGAATGAGCTGCAACTTGAGAGTTGGCGTCATTTCTCCGCACTGTTGTCGTGCGATGGAAGTCCAAAACGTCAGACTAATAAGGCCCTTATTCCAACGACCGTGTCTCCTTCCTCACAAGTTATAAAAACCCCATATGTAACGATTTCTAACAATATAAATATCGCCAATAAACTTTTTCGCCGAGTCCCAATGCTAGAAAAATTGCTGGGCTCATCTAATTGTTACTATTTGGTTTTTGCCCATGCCACAAGGAAAAATTTTAAAGCGACAGTTATGATAACTATTAGCGAAATGTTTTGGGACTTAACCAGTTAGAGGTTATGATTTGTCGGACAAAAAACTGAAGTCTAGCACAGTCGTCAGAAATGGGATTTGGAGAAAACTGACTGTATCCTGTACTGACTAGATTTTAATACGTTTATTAAGTGAGGGCTGAAAATGCAATTTTTAGTGATCTAGAATATAATCCGTTGACAATAAATGTGCAATTCGTCTGAGGTTTTTCCTTGAGAAAGTGTCTGCAGATCATACAAACGGGGTAATTGATACACATACAATAAACTGAAACAATGTTGTCTCGGAGTTAAAGGCGACGAGAAATTCTGCATGTTTCGTCGCCTTTGTCTTGTTCACGCATACAATAGTCTTCATAAACTTCAGCACGAATCAAAGACTATGCATGCCAGTTGACCTTTGAAGCCATTTCCGACGGTTGTTTCACACTAGAAAACATATGTCTTCCCTTTTAATTTTTAATACGATCGTCTAAGGTAGAGGATGTCTTAAAAATACATGATTCGAAAAATTTTACAGACAGTCGTATTTCATTCTATAGAAATTGGCTTAAATTCTGAATGGAAATTTCCTAAGCGGTGATAATAACTCCGATCATTCAAAGACACAGGAGCCTCGTCGGCGTTTTGGTTTCGTTCGTTGCATTGTACAGGCGAGGTAGCTTGATCCACATTTTTCTTACGGCGTGTATGCCTCCATCTTCGTGTTTTATGGCTTCCGATTAACTGTGCGTTGCATCTGTGCCGAGAACTGTTTTCATAATGAGTGATACTATATGCTTCATGCTGCAGGACAAGCAAACCCGATAACTGCCTTCCACTACGGTTGGCCAATGACTGACCTCTTGCGGGTACGGTCGGGTGCACGCTGAATGCTACGAGTCAATCTGGGTCTAAAATCATTAATCATTACACAGGAGGCAGATATTACGTGCATCTGAAGAGTGGACTGAATTTTTTGGTTGAACAGCCGAAAAATGGCAGTGTTGTAGCATTCTTCAGACGTGTGCAGACGAAATAGTTAGATCCTCCTCAGTCGCCCGGGGAAGCCACCAGTTCAGTGTCACCAAGGTGCTTATCCCCACCCCAAAAGGTGATTCGGAAAATCTACGAATTTTATTTTCTTAGACCGCTAACTCCTAAAACTACCGTTCTTTTTTGCATCTAAAGTTTGGTTAGGGATGACTGATTGACGACGACTGGTAAGCCGCAAATGCGCACTTTGTTTTCACCAACATATGTCAACCTCTGTGCTTTAGGCATCTGGGCGAGGTTTGGCCCCACGTCATTGATACTATACGGATAACTTCCTAAAACAATATTAAATAACATACCTAACTTAGCTACTCACTGGATTAGGAAGGAAAAGAGAGCGCGAGAAGAGCTCAAAGCCCGCGAAGGGAAGCAAGTGAAGATGGCATGTACACACTCTCCGCGACACAGCCATTCGCTGGATTAAGAGGGTAAGGGGGACGCAATCACAAATGGAAGGCCGCGGAGGGAATCGCGTGGTAATTCTCAGTGCATGGCCACTCTGGTGGAACCGATGGAGGTCCACACCGTCCGAACAATTCCACTATCAAGTCTACTCAGCCGCTCGCTGGAATGAAATAATAAAGAGGGCGCAAGCAGAGGCCAAAGCACACGCGAGGAAGAGCGTGTGAACTGATACCTGAAGTAACCGAGACTGGGGTAAAAGCACTCCTCCCCCCATGATACGGTCACTCGCTGGGTTAAAATGACAAGGAGGAAGCAAATACGTGACATTTATAAAGTCAGCATATTCGCATCTACCAAGTTTTTTTTGGAAAGCTAACCACAGGGTGTCACTCAGATGGGTCTGCAGGACCAAAAGCCGCCGGCATCTGTCTAGACACGACAGAAGTTCCTCACTTTCGAACACTGTCCACCGTATTCGTTGAGTTGATGCTACTGAATATTGTCTTTGTATTTATGCTGCCACCCATCAGATTAGATTTAAACACTCCCTGTAATTCGCCAGCTATGTGGCTTATACAAACTACTGATTAACTCTCACCATTAAGAACAATAAACACAGAAAAGTGCAAATTTTCTTTGAGGTTACAGCAAGTAGTACCTTTGTCACGTTATTTATAGAATAGATTCAAAAAGTGATTTGATCTGCTTGCTGCATTCTTCAGAATAACTAAGCGATATTTGGGGTTTGAAATCTTTGAGTTTCGTTGCCGATTGTTGGCTTTTGTCGTTTAACCGTTAATCCGTTTTATTTTTGAAAAGAATGAATCACAATCCTGCACAATTTTTGAATGCAACATTTACACAGATTTCAACTGCACAATTAAGATTCCATCAATTATGCTGCCCATCCGTATAGCCTAGTCCGTAGCACGTCCAGTCCAGTTCTGAGAACTTATTTTCCTGCCTCGGTCTTTATGCTTCAATGACTTCAAAATTGAAGATGATTATGTCAGCAGATCATGACGACATATACAGTGCGTTACCTAACCCATGAAATGTGTCGAAATTTACGAATGATTGTCGATCACTCGCAAACCGACATCATTTCATGAGTCCAATGTCTATGTTAATTAATTACAAGTTTAAAAGAATTAAAAACTTAAAAGAAATATTAGAGGGAGTGCTGCGATGTTTAGAAATTCCCATTTCTTTAGAAAAACGCAATATCCCGAAAACGTCAGAAATGGCTCTAATTTAGTAAACTTCGGTTTTAGATGTACAGAATGTATTCTCATGCCCCAAACATGGTAAATATGAAAGTACAAACGAAATAACGTTTGATATCAGTGTTTGATTGAGGTTTACATCTAAATGTCGTTTGAGAAATAGTGTAATTTAATACATGGTGATTTGTTAACTGCCTACATTCTGAGTGTATATGCCAAAAGAGTTTTCCAGGGATTCGTGGGATTCTTTACTCATTTGAAGTAAATGAGATGGGTTCAACAAGAGAAACTGGATTTGCTTGTTTTGCGGGTTCATGACGATCTTAAACTTCGACTGTCGTTTACGGGACGGACGTGTAACAGATTAAAAGCAGATACTTTAAACATTTCTAACAAAGGAATAGTAGAACTGTGTGAGGACAGAACTTGTCTGAGGAAGGATGCGCTACTTAAGTACAAATATGGCTGTGATGGAGGTAAGATAGGTATGACAGTGATGAGGTCGTATTTGGGTCGAACAAGGGAAGATAAAATGCAAGAGCATTTATGTTAAAAATAGTGGACCAAAATGTCTCGCGCATGACTCTCTGCCTTAAATGCGTCCAAGGCGCCTCCATTCTGTAAAAACCTGGTAAGTCCTGCAGGCACCAGGTCATGTGTGGCAGTCTTAGGAGGGCAGTTTCAGCTTTGCCAATGGAAACGAACAGAGATGAGTCCCAGGAAGGAGTCGTAAAAAAGGTCGAGCAATCATCCCACCAACATCCAACATCCGTGATGAAATTGCAACCATTAGTGACGCGAATGTCGTACATAGAACAGTCATCACAACAAATGCGAAAATCCCCGATGAAGGAGGGAGCCGTGAATTTACATAGGTATGCGGTCGTATGGCGACTGCATCCTATAAATACTGCAACCCTTTGTGCATGAATTGCCTGTATCTGCCATTGACTCTGATGATGGGTTCAGGCGGAAATCCGAAACGTCAGGTGAATAAAGTTCTTGTTCCAGCAATCGTGTCTCCTTCTTTATGTTACAAATGTATCGGCCTCTGTGGCAGAACCCGCCCTCCGCCGTCCACAGCCTGTCTTTCTACGAGGTGAAACTGTATTTTGGAGAGAGTTCCGCTAGTGTTGCACAAGTCTACTGTCACTGTAAAATAACTCACCCGCAAGTCACCTTCCTGTGCCCATCACGCAGTTAGTAACCGGTGGATATCGTCGCTTGCGACGGTCACAACGGCGTAAATAGTGAGTGCTTGGAATCAGGAGGTTGTAGAATGTGAACCACTCCTGTGACAGAGCCCTTTTGCTAGACCTACTAGCAATAAATGACAATAAACAAAACGGGAGATCTTTTAAAGTTGCTATCATTACGCTTCGATTAACACTGGGGTACAACATAAAGTAGTGGGGCTGTTATGACCCAGAAGGAAGGAAGAACAGGAAGAGAGCCGGTTCGGAGGACAAGCACTTTATTGGCAACTTGCGGACGCGAGGGGCTGCAACTCGTCAGAAGGATGCTCTATTTATGTTGGTTCCCGTGCGTTCTGGAACATTCTGACCAATGGCGTGCCAGCCGTTGAAGGCGGTCTAGAACGTTCCTTCCCGGAGCGTACTGGTCGCTGATTGGCCATCGTATGCGCGATAGCCCCCCCGCGGATACGTCTAGAATGTTCCACCCGCCATCGATTGGGCCGCACGCGTGAGCAAAGCCACCACACGCGATCGGCGCCGGTTGGCCGTCTAACTTCACGCGTGTCTCACACCGCCGGCTTGTTCCACTGCTCAGCGCCATAGGCCTTGTCTCCACGCCACTTGTGGTCTCCGTAACAGAGGCAGAGTAAAGTGGTGACTCCTAGGGAAATTGCTTTCCGTGTCAAACCAGGGCATGTCGAGATTGAAGGTTATTCAATTTACACTGCGAGTGCATTTTTTGAACAATTATAGGCTAAATTAAGATCACTGCCAATACAACGTACTCCCGACAACAATCTTGACAAAGTTTAAAGAAAACCGATTTCTCCGCCGTGGAGATAGATTGTCTTGGTCTGTTTGACTTGAAAAGAGAAATACATTCATTCAAAAACTTTCGAAAAATCTAAGCGCAGTGTCAGTTGCGCAACGAAATCAGGTTTTATACCAAAACCTTTCCGTTGCTTGAATGACGCACAATCCAGACTTTTTCAGAGACACCTATTAGATATGGCGGTGTAAACCAGCGAATTGGTTTTGGGCTGGCTAGCTGCATTTGACTTAGCTACGGAGACCACTTCCACCAGAACGCAAGCTGCAATCATTTAATTTGAGCGAGTTCTTATAAGTAATAGAAGTCTGCAAAACGCGCACTCCGGGATATATACTTCGGACAAGTAAGGAGCGCTGAAGCGACTGCCAAACCATTTTCTATTCATTCAGTTAGGTTCCAAAGAAAAACATTAGTTTCCTAATCAGTAATTCGTATACTCCGTTCTAGCAAACAGCATAACACTTATTCTTCTAGAATACGAAAGAAGAATAACGACGCAAAATTCCCCGCTTCCTGGGCTGAACGGCTTTGATTCTACAACGGGCGTTTACAGCGACGACGTTGGCGACGACGAAGGTCGGCCCTTCTCATTGACACCATTCGACTTCCCCTTGCTGCACCTTTCCATCAACGAGGCACCTGGTTACTGCGCGCTCCACCTCGAGGCCAGCGACGCCGATGAGGCCGAAAACGCTGAAATGAAATTTTCCATTGACACAAGGGCTAATTGCAGTTCACCGTCAGATGGGCCTTCGTCGTCTTCAGGTCTTTACGGCGAACCTTTAGAGGAGGAACGGACGGCAAAACGATTTCGTGTATTCAAGGAAACCACCTTCCGAATGGATGAGCGAACAGGGAAACTCTTGCTACTTCGTCGACTTTCCCGTGAAGAAGTCGGGGAGTACTGTCTCAAACTAGTCGTGGAAGATATGGGCCAACCCCCTCAGCGTACAGAGCAGGTAAGCTAGGCTATCAGATGAAGGTTGGCCATAAGACTTATTCAGTTTCAAAGCCAGATTTTCGAATTTTCCACCGACTTTCTGCACTAGCACAAATGCGTGCCTGTTTCTCAAGAACTACGCACACATATTTCATCTTTTCCAAGCAATTACGCAACCGCTTCTTAAATGGAATGATAGCATTTCAATGTCAATATCCCTTGAAGTAGGATAATTTCATCATGACAACAGAGTTTTCAACATAAATCACTACCCACCGTAAATTCTCTACTTCGTGAAATGCGAAGAGTATTATCAAAATATATTAAACAATTTACAAATATTAGATGTCACATTTTAAAATACAAGACAGATCAGAAATTTGCTTTGGGGAAAACGCCTAACTGATTGGTTCAAAACTGCAGACATACGTAAAAACCGAAGTGAATTTCGAATAATAATTAATTCTGAACATTTTAGGACCAAATACCTCCCTCCTTCATGAGCACAACTAAGCGAAAACGGCAAACATTACAGAAAATATTGTTGAATTGATGCAAATATCAATTATTACTAAAGATATACATCTTGTGATCAGTAAGTTCATTCAGACCGTACCTACGCAGTTGTTTGGCTGGAATATTCAAACGATCAATAGACTGCCGTGCATGAGGTATCGCATGATTAAATACTATTAAAAGCAGTACTACGACATTATCTAGGCGAAATGCTCTTTCTCGAGGCATATTTGAAGAGCGTATTTGATTTTTCACACGTTTCGGTCATAATATAGAACGATTTGTATGCGCTGTAAAGCGCATCATAAACGCCATCTGTTGATTATAAACTGATCCTACTGCTCTCCATCTAAAGTCTTCTACATAGGCTTATGGAAAGTAAGAGTGGAACGGAGTTTGATAGTTTGAGTGTTAAGTCTCAACGGCGGATATAAATGCATTCGGCGGCTGGAAACTATCTTAAAAGTCATTTTCTACTGTCGTGTGAAGGTCTACATCACACGGATTACTGAGAGTCGCCTGGGATCGTAGGACGAGGCAGAGAGCTGAGAGTCGTATGATAATACACATATCTCAGGGCTTTGAGTAACCTTTCAAGGAAATTCTAAGGAAAATCTTGACATTACATGAAGAAAATTTCCTTTCAGTTAGCTACTTTATGCTGCGGACAGGTGGTTCCGGTATTTCCGTCATTTCAAGTCTGCATCTTTTCTAAGACAAAGGCTTTCAGTATATATGCTTCTAGTAGAGTTCCTTCTTTTCGGCTACACAAAATGTTTAAAAAGCTGATTTACGAACATAAAGTTAGACGATGTGTGAAACGTCAGATTTTATTTAGGCCAACCTTAAGCTGTCCCCATCTTAACGAACTGTAGAAGAATTTGAACTCTGCGTTGCCATCGCATACAACAGACAATGAGATAGTATACTCAAATGTTTGCATTAAAGTTCTAACGAGGCGCATCCGGCCTTCTATTTGCATGAGTTAGGGCCATACGTTCGACCGTTGGTAGGTGTCCCAGACTTGTTTTTTGTTTTCAGTACTCCGTCAATAGTGGCACACCTCATTGGTATGCCTTCCTTCCTGGTTGAACTACGCCTTTGAGCAGATATCACAGCAATGTCCTCGTCCATGCAACTTGTGGCTTTCCGATGCAGCGTCCCGTCGAACCGATGTTTAACCATCACCCGATTAAACTCCTGTCTAGCAATCCTGTTAATCAATATTGTCTGTATTTTACACGTTTTGCCATTACACCCTCAGGACTCTTAAAAGGACCCTAGGGTAAAACGAACTGAGCCCCTTAGTTTTGTACCATTAGGCAGCCTAGGCGCTTGTTCTGTGTCATGTCTTGCTGCTTCTTTAACTGGACGTTGGGGTGATAATCACTTAAACTCCATATTAGACACCATGACATAATAAAGACTTGTCGGGCTTACAGAAATGGTGCGGCCATTTCATCATCTGCTGAGACACACCTTCCGACCACTTCGTAATGTGCGTTTGTTTTCTGTTCAAAGTCATTTAAAAGTTTTCCCTCAAATAGGCAATGAGATCCTAGTTGCGTTGCTTGTATTCCTCTATCGTCAGGTTAAACGCAATATAACCGACGATTATACTGCCATGCATCTTGTCATATATTTTTGTAGCCATGTCCATTCCTCGAACGCCTGAATACTTTTCATCTGCTCGATACCTAGGCACCCCTTTCTGCAAATGTTTGTTTGCCTTGCGAAGAGAGCGAACATAAACGAGGCCATGGCGCGTACACACTCCTGATTCACTTAATTTATATGTGCAAGTTGAACAACTTTACATAGCACCGACTCGCCTGTCGTCGTAAAGTTGCCTCATCGTTTTAAGTGACTTCTTTGAGCATTTGCAACTTTTAAGTACTTTTTTCGTGTGCAAGATCCGAGAGGGTTCAGCGGATGATAATCCACAAGCCCTGGCATTTTTCTCAATGTCATAGAGCTGTGACGCACACACTGTTTCTTCAACGTTGATTTTACATGCAGTACTGAAGAAGGAGACACGATGTCTGGGACAAGAGCTTTATTCACCTGACGTCTTGGATTCCTGCTTGAACCCATCATCAAAGACAGTGACAGATATGGGTGGTTCGTGCACAGGGGACTACAGTATTTATCGGGTGCAGTCGCATACAACCGCACGACTCCTTCCTTCATCGGGATTGTTGCATTTGGTGCGATGACTGTTCGATGGACAACATGCGCGTCACTAATCGTTGAAATTTCATCAAGGATGTTGGAGGTTGGCGTGATGATTGTCCAACTATCTGACCCACCGACCCTGACGTTAGGAGCAGTGTTCACCTGTGCGCTCTCCGCGTGGTTAATTACTCCGGCTAGGCGAGGCTTCAGCACCGAGTATGGAAGGGGAAGATCATTGCACTTGTTAATAGACTGGGAGCCAGTGAACCATGACTGAAGCAATTGCAGTTCGCACGACTGTCACCTTTAGCGAGGATTTCGGCTCCGTCGAATTTGTATGTGTGACCGGATCTCGTCGAATGAGCTGCAGCTTGAGGGCTTGTGTCATTTCTCTGCACTGCTGCCGCGTGTTCGTCATTCGTGTTCGGAGCAGCCTTCCAATGTCTCTAACGTAGTCACTCTGTCCATAACTGCGCCAAACGCTTCTTGTCGTGGTAGGGTGTCTTTTGGTTTCATTATCTGACGCCTTATAATTACCTCTGGTCTTCACGACTACTTCCTGGGACATGCCTCTTTGCTCCGGTACCGATTTATCTGCGGGTCCATTTCTTCACGCGCAGTCAGGCAATTGAAGATGTGCGGACTAATAGTAAACGAGTGATGCTACATGGAACTTACTCAGTGATGGACTTGGGTTTGACATTTTTTTTAGCTTTCAAAAACTAACGGCGCAGATGTCTTCAGAATGTCCGAAAATTGCATTCCAAAGGCAAGCAGAAGTTTCCGTAGTGATATGCGGTGACCGCTAATGGTGTCTTTCAGGACTGTGTATTCTTCAGTTATTTTAAGCAGACACAATGTGACTACTTTCTGCAAGTTCATAATCGGTCCAGTCACTCGCTCTGAGGGGCAGGGGGGCGAAAGGAAGGGTACGAGCAAAGCCACATGTCTGCTCCTGAGTTGTGGTGGAGTTTTCAGACGTCGGGCATATCTTAAGAGGATTTGTGGTAGGTACGTGAGCATGGATCCTCGCACCGCAGGCTGTCTTGCGTTAAATTTCAGGTTAGAGGTAGTGTAGGTGTTGGGGCCGTGTGTTTAAGGTTAGGGTTAGCCTTAGGGTGCGGATTAGAATTAGGTTCATGGTCAGGAAAGTTCCGGTTTGGGTTATGGAAGTTAGTATCTGGATTAGGGTCAACGTTATGACACAGGAATGGGTACCCAATGCATGATCATGTGCATAACGGAGGACCATATCACCGCGTCAAACCGAATTTTTGGAAGAAGTACTACATCAGCCGGAAAGGAGAGTTTTTAGAATGGGAGCGAATCGACTAAAAAGAGATCCATAGATTCGCGGTGTTCTCCGTCCGAGTTAACCTTCGTTGAAAACGTCTCCCATGCATCCGGCCAAATCGCTAGCATCTGCAATGACATACGGCTTCTGTCAAAAAACTATTGACGGGAGATATAGTACAACTGCCTGAAGATTATAAGGAAATTATTCTGAACCTGGAAGACCGTGCGTTTTCGAAAGCGATCCTAAATAATTAAGAAGAGCAATTTCCGAAACAATGGAGCAGGGTACTGTGAACTGGCCAGGATGGAGTGCCATACCGTAGGGGATGTAACTCACGAAATGGCGTAGTTTCACGCAAGATTTTCAGTAACTGGGAAACCGACGCATCGCCAAAACATCCTATTAATAATTAACGGCCTACAGTCAAACAAATGAACAGAGAAAGTACTAAAAATAATATTCCGTCGGTTGAAAATATTAACTCCTGTCGTAAAAGCCGTACTGCTGAACATGCGCAAATTTTTGTCGGGCGAATAAACTAATGAACTGCATACTGCATGTCCATGCAAACGAATGCTTAAATAAGACAGCACAAAACACAACAGAGTCTTAGGAAACGGTTTCCAGAATATCTTGGGCCAACCCTCCTCAGGTGTTTGGGGCTATTTGCAGTATACAAGCTACGCAACTCCTTTGTGCTTGGAAAATTGGGGGGGGGGAAAGTGTAAACTTTCTTCGGTTTTGCGTTGTTGAAGACACGAGGTACAATAGTGAAGAAAATGTACGCGTGAACTCGTCACGGAATTTTGAATTTTAAGGGAAAACCTGCCCAACTATTGGTCAGAATATGGAATATGCTTAGCATAGTCGATCAGAAAGTTGACATTTTATATAAACCATGAGAATTTTTCCCTGTCAATATACTGCATGCATTCCGGTGACGACGGAGTGCATTTATTCAAAAAAGTATTCCTGATATTTTAGTGAATACTTTGTGCTTTTCGAATTTTTTAGTCGCTTGCCCAAAAGGGCATTCTTTTCTCGTGAATGACAGTCTGAAACAGTCGTAGGCTTATATAAATATGAAAACCCATACCAGAAGGCGAATACTCAACATGAAGACCTGTGAATGGGACATTATTCATATGAAAAACCTCCTCTAACAGACGAATTTTCGAAATTGTCTTGTGACGGTGTTTTGCGAACAAATGCCTTTCTTCTGCGTTTTGTTCCTAAGCAAAGTCAGAAAGAAATATTAAATAGTTATGCGTGGGCCTGTGCGGTAAGAATGAAGATTATCCGGCGGTCGTCTGCTGTTTTTTGTAGCAGAATTAAACAGAAGTACAGATCGAATTATTGAGGAAGACGGGCTTTAGTTTTTCGAAAATAATATGTCCGATTAAAACTTGCCTCGCATGATTTACGGGGAACAAAATCGATTTATAATTTGGCGAAGGCCGTTTTGGGAAGCAATCCTGCTAAATGCTCCTCTTCAGGGAAACGCACGCAAGTACGCGGATGATGCCTCAGAAAGTCGTCAGATGAGACTTTGCTTGAGCATAAAGTAATGTTGATTTCTACCTCAAATTTCTGTCATTTGCTTAATAAAATAACTTCAAAATTCTGCGTGAGAAAAATGCTGTTGCGCAGCATTTTACGCCAACATAACATAAATGCTATATCTGGTGTGTCCGCAACCACCACGGGCTTTTCTCATTTTCGTCCGAGTCCATTGGCTTATATAGGAGAAAACAAACAGCTCAGGCTACCCCGAGCAACTTCAACAGGGTTGAAGGGTCGACGATGTGTTGCAGCTACGGCGGTCGGATCTTATTTCGTAGCTGTACTTGCAATAGCCAAGCCCCAACCTAACCCCCAACCTTGACCCTCTAACCCCTAACAGGTACGGCTACGAAATAAGATCTTGCCGCTACGGCCTGCATGTTGTCCGGTTATGGGTCCCATGGCAGTCAAGATCGGCTGGCCGAATAGTAAATCTAAGCATTTTGGTCCCTGTTTGTAGCCCATTTCTCGTGAGATTTTGGAAAGTGATTCTCGAAATAAGACTGTTTTGAAATACAGCGGTCAGGCGATTTTGTCCTGACCTTAAAGAATATGGTGAGGGGATTACGGAAAGTAGGCTTCACCGCCTATGGAAGGAGACGTCCGTCACCGGTGCACGACTTGAGCATTGTTCTGTTTTCAAAAGACAATTTGGCAAGCATGTGTAAGCTTTCGATATATTCTCTTCAGGCCTGTGCATTTATATTGCTATCGAAATGATTAAAAGGAAAATGCGGGCAAGCAGAAGTTATCCTGTAGCTAGGGTTTGGGGGGAGGGCTGGGTGAGTGCGGTGAAAAACAAAATTACCGTCAGTGTCAGGGGGAGAATGGAATGGTGGGCACTGGGACGGGTAATTACGCGCGGGTGGCTGGCATGGTGGCTTTGGCCCATGGTAACTGTGGGGCCTGTATGAAGTACTTTTGTGCGCATAGAACTGGCTTGTATAGCCTGATTGCAGCCGCCTCTGCGGCTGCCAACAGACGCTGTCCAAGTGATTTTGGATAGCTTGATGGGACCTTGTAAATCACTCGGAATGCCTGTCCAGCATCTACATAGTGATCTGTGTCTATCATGTGGGCGAGGATAGAGATGTTGACGTTCTTTATTTGGCCCTTTCCTGATCATTCTGTTCTCTTTGCTAGGGCGGTTGAGCGACTGCGATGAAAATGACTTGCATTTGAGTTAGATTAATATCGAGAATGGTTTGCCCAGCACTGACCTAACGCTATTTGTCACCATCGTATTGGCATTACTAGATCAGGTCGACTGGTAGTGAGATGGGATGAGACGGTCACCTGGCATAAGGTCCCCATATACACAGGAAACGCCATACATGGTCCCTCTCGTCCTACCTTTCCTCTGTCGGCAAGTCAGGGTGGTCAGTGAGGTGTAGCAGCTGGGCCCTCTAGATCTTCATCGAACCCTTGGCGAGAACTAGGCAACTGACAGAGTCAGAGTTAAATCACCACCTCGGTCGTCTACGCATTCGGTTCGACTTTTACTCCATAACAGCGAAAACCCCTAGTCAGATAATTCTTCCAGATGACATTCACTGTAAGGCTAGGGCATAAACAAGCATGATATGTTGTCTTCCATAAACGGTTATTACCTTCATTGTCCCAGAGGAACAGTTCTGGGGAATTATTTGTGTTTTAGGGAGGAAAGCTCAGGCAACACCGTTGTGACTTTCCTTCCTTTCTCATGTATTACCGGCAAAGAGAAGGGAGACTGGAATAGCCATTTCTGGATTATTAAATGTCTTCAGACAGTAATACCCAACCCCGAAGTGTGGAAGATCAGGTATACACCTGACTGCAATCGACAGGGCAGCGAGCTCGTGACTCAGTGTTAAGGGATGTTGGACTTCTAACCAACAGGTCGAGGGGCCGAGCCCCAGATGTTCCACATCCGGGGTTGGGTATGACTGTCTGACGACGGCTGACAGGCCAGAACTGGCCATTCAAGTGTCCTTTGTCTTTGTTGATAATACTATGTCAAGTGGACTTTTGACGCTCATTGTTGTGGTTAGGATCTCACTCGATCCCATTCTGTCCGCCCGCTACCTAGTTACTGGCGACAACGAACGCTGTGTTGTAGGACACATACCACATATAATACATAGGCAGCTCGCTAAGAGGGCAACAGGCCAGACGCAGACAGCTGTTTCACGGTCGTTACCGATCATCAGTACCTCACTTCATAAGGCCTATGACGTACTGATGATCGATAACGACCGTGAAACAGTTGTCCGCGTCTGGCCTGTTACACTCTCAGCGAGCTGCCTATATGTATGGCGAGGTTCGAATCTCCTCAAGTTCTTACCACTGTCTGTTTTATAGGACCGTTGCGTTATAGAAACTTAAGAAGTCATGTCCGGCAAATGTACACTTTCGATTATTCATCATCAAGCCTTTACAGAGCGGAATAGGAAAAGTTAGACAACCAATAAAAGTCTGTTTGGGGGAGAGGGTTGAGGAGCGTTCAGAGGCCAGGGTTCAGATTCTAGTTCTGTCAGAGGCTTAGGGAGGGGGTGTCTGGCAATCACCCTCCCCAGTTTCATCGCTGTAACGCCACGTGACGGGTGTGACCACATGCTGGTTTTGTCTTTGCCCAGGGGAGCCTCAGCGCTAGCACAAACGCCTTATGCGAGCACAAGGATGGGTTGGCCAGCCGTATGGCCACTGCCTCTACCGTCGCAAGTATTCACTGACGCAGGAACTTGGATTGTTACGCCGACACCTTATAAATGGCTTGGAATGCTTTGTTGACGTCTATCCGGTGGCCGCTGTCAACAAATTAGCAACAATGATGCTAGAGATAGACATTTTCACACTTTGATTTAGCCAGGCAGGATGGTGCTCTCGCATCCGCTTAGACAGATGCCTAGTTGTTCGGCCAATATAACCTGCGCCACAGGAGCAAGCGAAGGCGTAGATGCACAGTGAAGAGGTCTGAAAAGGCAGTCTATTCTTACCTTCAAGGTGAAGAAGCCGTGTGTTCGTGAAAACTAGTCTTATCTTAGCGGTTGGGTACGCGCATTTGATAGCAGCTTTTAAACAACGATGTAGGACCTCGCTCGCCGACCCCACTCGAAATGGCAGTGTGAGAAATAATTCCTTCTTTTCAGTCATTGCCACATCAGATTTTGGAGGATGTGGTTCCACTTATTTGTGGATAAAGTTTTCGAGGTAGCCGTTTTCTTTCCGAGTGTTTCGTATAATGGCGAGTTCACTCTCAAGCCTGTCAGGAGTGCATATTCTCTTAGCTCGATTTGTGAGGTAGTCGACCAAGCTTCGTTTCTGGCGACGAGAATATAGGTTGTGCATCGCCCTGTCCATGCTTGCTTGCTAAATACACTTCTATTAATTGTTCCATCCGGCATTCGATTAAGTAGAACACCCAGAAAGGGAAGGTGCTCACCCTTCTCTTTTGCCAGGGTGAAGGTTAACGCCAGGCGAGGCTGATTCAGTTTGTACAGGAGGGTGTTCAAATCAAGCTTTTCGTCTGATTTTGTGAAAATGTCATCAACGTATCGAACATGTGAATAAAGGTCCTTTATTTCTGGACAGAGCTGGTTTTCTCTAGTTTTCCCATGAAGGCATCCGTTAGTAGTGGCCCAAGGGATAGTCCCATCTCTACGCCCCTGATCTGGCGATAAAAGTAACCATCGAATCTGAATTGGACATCCAGCATGCAGCGAGAGAGCAAGTACTTTAGGTCTCCGACCGGCATTCCGATTGGAAAATCCTGCCTTACAATCTCATCACATGAAAATTCTATGGTTTCCGTGAGAAGAATGTTGGTGAACAAAGACGAAACACTTAGGGCCAGCATCATTTTCCTATTAAGGTTTGCATGTCTTATGGAATCGACGAATTCAACTGTGTCCCGTAAACTGTGTGGCGCTATTCTCTGTCGAATCGGCTTAAGCCTTTCTGCCAGCCACTTATCAACTGCATGATAGGGGGAATTACCAATGTCTAATATCGGCCACATCTGAAGGTCCGGTTTATGAATCTTTAGCAAACCATATAGCCTTTGGGGTATTGTGCCTGTGGGTTTAATAGCCTCGAACTCTTGTTTACTAAGGAAACCTTTGTCTTTCAATTTCAAAGACATTTTGTACGTTGGGCTTCTACACTTTCATTTGGCCCTTTCTTTGCGTCCCTCTTCTGAATTCCTTATCTTCTGCCAGGATTGATTCCATTTTTGAAACACAAGCACCTTTATTCGTTAGAACGAGACCAGAAACTTTGCCCAGTTTGATAACGAGTAGTTTCTTATTTTTACTTAATTCTTTGAGTTTTTCTAGATGTTCTTTCGTGATATGTCCGTTACTAGTGGTTTTGCTCTAAGGTATTGATAGCAAATATTCACAAGGTTGAGTTGAAATACTCTGTTTCCTCCGGCGTTGTAGGTACTAAGTCATGAGTCCGATTCAACAGGTTTCCAAATGGAACTTCCGCCACTGGTCTGTTTGGTCTTTGGTTAAGAAAACAAAACTTGTGGTCTAAAGATATTACCTCAATCAGGTATTTAAATTATGTACATACCGCTCCAGAGCATCGGGTTGACGCTGCGAAGAAAACTTATTCATCCTAATTCCATCCGTCTTTTGGTCACGGTTTCGACATGGCTGTTAAACTGTATTCGTTCTCCTTCAATTAGTTCACCATGCGCCAATGCAGATTGCGATCTAGCTCGCCGATTTTCGTGGCGACACTTTCAAATCGGTTCTCAGCATATCTCCCTACGAAGCGACCTCCAATATTCTCGTGGATACTCATCTTTTACAGCGCAACTTATGATGAAATCATAGCCAATCATAGCAAAAGTTAAATAGCCAATAACTGAAAATTTGGTAACTTAATAGTCAGAAATGGGTAATTCAGAAATACAATAGCTCATTCGGTACAGCTGCTCAATGCGAAAAGGCAGGCTCGACAATTATTTCCTAGATAGTCCAAATGTGCAGGCCCGTATACCGAGCTCTGATCATCGATTTTGAAATGGCGAAGCAGGCTGCAGCGTGTACACGTCCAAAAAAAGTTCAAATTTTGTCGGCTACAATCTTAAAGAAACAAAACTGGCGCATACATGCAAGTTTTTATGTTTCTCCCTTTTGGCGGTCTAAGCCACTATGCTACTTCGAGTAACCCAACTGCCTATCCACTGACTAGAGTGGGTACTAAAGAAAGTTTCGTTTTATTTTGTTCACTCCTTTGCTGCAGCAGTTTTTGACGCTAATTGTATCCAGTGGATGGTGGATGCAGGTTAATGGGCGTACCCCGGTGGTATCAGCAGCACCGGTAACGGTGAAGACAACAGCAGCAGTACATATGTATAACAAAGCCCATACACACTGATTAAACTTTTGGTAGGCGGAATCCGCGACCTTTCGCGCAACGACGTCTGAGAGTTGCGTACTTATCTTCTCGACTTCCTTCACCGGCGGAAGGAGCGGACGATGGCCGGGAACCTTGGGTGTGGAGTTAGTTGACGGGGGAAGGGGTGGGGTGTATGACATCCGGGTTTCCTGGAGCTACACTGGCCACGCCTCTTGCACGTGTGGCAAGGCCTGAAGATGAGAACGGGAGGAGAGAGCGCTGCACGACAGCAAAAGAAACCACCTTCGCCCCACCCCATTGGGCATTCTTCTTCCTCTTTCACCACCCCTGCCCCAAAATATAAAGGAAGTTTCGCTATCGGGAGGTAGACATACTGTTCCTCGGCGGACGTACCGTGCCTGCGCGTGCTCACGCGCGCCCTCCCTTAGATTCAAGAAATCCACTGCAATCACACGATTCCGACAATGTGTCTGTCGCCTGACCTCTCGGCACGCGTAATAAAGTATGAAGGGAGAGAGAGAGGAGGGTAATAGTAGTTCTCTTGTAGTCGCAAAGCAACCCTTGTAGTCCTTCGGCCTATTCCTTCAGTTAGCACTTCGCAAGTGACGAATACCATGACTACTCCGACAGCGTCGTGAGACTGTGGTGGTTTTTGCATGCATCATCTTAGTGAGAGGAATACCTTGAGAGTATTTGCTTCAGTTGCGATCCCCATTCACTGTTAATCGTACTGGCTGACGTGACTGAATCCACTTCAGTGGATGGCACGTGAGTGTCGTACCCCGGAACCAAATATTGAGTCGTGCGTCTTCCCAGGCCAGTCGTCAGAGTATTTCGGCAAATTTTACACCTTGAAATTTAACTTGGACTATACGGCAAGGAGGAGTCTTCACATGCTTCCCAGAAAAAAATCGGAAAATTTGTTTCACAGAGCTCGAAACGCTAGTTGGCAGATTATTCGTCATACGGATAATTGTTTCTGCTGAAGTCAACTAGTAAAGAATGATATTCTATTTGTCTACGGCAGTGATTCCAATCGCTGATGTGCGTACTATGCTTGGTACCGAAGGGAACTCATTGCATTTTCAAAACTGTGGGGAAAATATGCTGTTGTAGGCTTTAATTTGTAATTTTTGGTGCATTGTTTAACTTTGTGATCGAACGGGGCTTCGTCTTTTTCGGAGCAAAGCCTCATCTAATTACAGGTTGGAACCTACCAGACTTGCGTAACGCTTAATTTCCTCCAAGTGAGCCAGGGTTGACTCAACTAACAGAAACCCTGCTATCGTATTGCAAATACCCTATGGCCAGACTTCGGGAAACAGCTAGGAATTGGAAGCCAGAAGGCAGTAAGTTAGAAATGTCGGTTCACTAAGTGCCTTTCAGTCCTTAAAAGAGAAACTAAGAAATGATTGACTTAACTCAGTGGAGGATAACTAAAAGTGAAATTCTGGACGTCTTGCCTAGTAAGACGCGGACAACTTATTTTGCGCCCATCACCTACGCGTGTCCTGACTTAGTACTTTAGGACCGGCCTGTCCAATCTATACTTATTTGCATAACAACAGCTGTTAAGTAAACCCCCGAGGCATTTCTTATTGTGAATTTTTGTCCGACTGTAGGTGACAGTTGGGCATTCAGCAAATGTGTTTGAGTAGTTACTACATATAGAGAATGCGCGATTTGCTCTCATAACACCTTGAGTAGTTAGTCGATACTATTCCGTGCAAAAATGTCTACATGATTAGATTTCCTGCTTTTTCCATGTTTATCAGAGATAGACATTGTCCAACCATCCGTTTGAGAAGGGTAAACGAAAATACGGCGCCCACCAATACCGAAAGGATGCAGCTTTAATTTAGACGTCTTGTGGCTGGGTAGAAGAGAGAGTGAAATGGCCTATCTTTATTTATTTCCTGCTGTCTGCTAGCCATCCTTATTTCCAGGCTGAGACAACGTAAGATGTAAATCCAGTTTTAAATGGTCTCAGGGTCGGCTGCGTTGGTGGATAAACCGTGAGCTCGCACTCTGCGGGCTGCGGTTGAAAATATTCAGTCTGTCCGAGTGTCGTTAACAGATCAAACTTAATTGTGGAATGGAATACGTACTTTCGTCTTTTCGGTGTTAGAGCTAGCGCTAGCACAGGAACCAACTTCCTTCGGGCCTGTTTGTTTTCTTGCACGTGTTGCTGAGGAGCAAATATCCCAAAAAGTTCATAAGAGCAACTATTAATCCAGCAGCAATCACAGCCGGCAGGAGCGCCTATAGTCCGAAAACGTTGAAGGGGTAAAATTATTGACACAGGAATGCTGATTCATCCCTGCACCAAATTAAGGACCAGAACAGAAAGAAATTCATTTTGGCTAATGTGGAGACCAAAATACTCTATTGGGACCCTAGGCCCGTGCAGCTTTAACTACTCATTTTTGCGGAAGTGATCTGTTTCTTTTCCCGACCGACCTTTTAACTCTTTAAAGTTCACAAGCAGCTAGGAGACCAGGGCTCATTGAAAGTTCTTCCGTACTTACACGACCGGACGGAGTACTGGCATGGGGATGGGCGGTGATGAAGGGACGCACTGAAAGAAGGAAGTGCCTGCTCTTTTTCTGCTACGCTCGACCGGGCCGCTTAAAACTTCCCGATTGAGGGAGTCAGTTTGAATCACCTAGTTCCCGCGGTGCGCGCTCAAGTGTAGGCAATTCTGAAAGTGAAGGGTTTTTCAGAATAACTTCAACGCCATCCACTTACATTCGCACTTTCAGCAGACAGGGATTTCGCCTCAGCTACCACCACCTGCCAAAAACATTCCTTACCCTAGCCCTGTTTTCCCTTCTAACATCAACAAAATTAACAAGATAACTGTCGTTTACGTGTATGTGCAGAAATAAATGTAAGGGTTCAACGCAAAACAAGGGAATAGTTTGTGTTGGATAATGAATGGCCCTGCGAGAGTTTTCCGGTGAAGGCCCACATCGGGGAAAAAACTGACCTAAACACGGCCTGCTTTATGCAAATCTGGTAAAAAGTTTCTTCAAGTAATGCCAGACAGATTTCACCTGACACGCATTAAGGCCAATAATGTGGGAGACATGACACAAGTAAGGTCATGAATCGGTGTATGTTCTCTTTTTCGATAGGCCGAAAATTAAAAAAAGAGTTAAGAAAACTAAGTAATCCTGGAGGCAAACTGCTCATCCTATATATTTTTATAGAAGATGATATTCAAGCAAAGTGACTATACTTGCCACCTGAGGCTCATGAGATTAAGGACCGTCTTCATTCTACGGGATAGCTCATTTCCGGAATAAAACTATCCCGAGAGGATGGAGACTATTTTTGTCGCGCCAAAGTATCTGAAAGTTTCGGGGTAAACAGAATGGCCGAAAGCAAAACCCTTGACATCTAAGTACACACGAAACCAGTAATATCGTCTGGAATCCACCAATTCTGATACAGAACACTGGCTGTCCAAGTAGGATTTCCTGGTAGTCACCTGATGGGTTACTTTGAGAATCTTGCTTGGACAGTCAGCTTACTGTATCAGAATGGGTGGATTTCAGACGTTGCAGTAGACTGGGTGGGTAAACGGACCCAAATTTGATTAAATTCACGGCTCCTGGTAGAGCATCGTAGCTCAGGTAGCTAGACCGTTGGCTGTACTAAAGCCTTCAGCTTGCTGTCGTCGGTTCGAGTACCACCGATGTCGCCGAGTTTTCCACAATTGGGCCAAACTGATCAAAACTGTTTGGCCATTGGACACAGGATCACGTAATCTCCGTGTTACAGGCGGGCTTCCGATAAATTCTATGGAGCTCCTAGCACCGTGTCCCAACTTTAATCTTAACCACACTAGCACTAATCCTAACTCTAGCGCTGATTTCAACACCAACCTTAACCCTCTGAAATTTAGCGCCAGGCACCTGTAATATCGAGGATACCTATTCACGCACACTACCGTCTGGAAAACTCAAGAAGATACCTAACTACTAAACTAAAAACGTGCAAAATAATCGCGAAAAAAGGAAACAAATGAAGAGAGTCAGTGGTCAAAAAGTTTTGGTTATAGTGGCGATCGAGATAGAACCAGAGTTATTACTCCGCCGGCCGTATACAATGTTGTTTTATCAATGAAACTTTTTCCATCATCAATACCGCCCAGCATTTACTGTAACCCTCTAGTAAAATATCACGGACACACAACGCTATCATAAGCGTTGTTTTCAACTGCCGAGGTTTGTTAGCCTTTCTTGCCACTTCTTTTGAGTTTGATCCATGCGCAAAAGTTCTGACATTGAAAAAACAGGACAATTAACCGATATAACAGCAAAACGACCTAAAAATGTAGACTACGCGCAAAGTTATCGTAACCTGCAACCGCTGTGACAGGTATGAAAAATCGTGATTCCATACGCATTTTTATGCCAGTCAATGTGAATGTAATTACCAGGAAAGGCGGCAAGATGATATATCTGTCTGCTGGCTTTCTTACAAAAGATGTAATATTTGCATC
Source organism: Spirometra erinaceieuropaei (assembly GCA_902702965.1). Lineage (NCBI taxonomy): Eukaryota > Metazoa > Platyhelminthes > Cestoda > Diphyllobothriidea > Diphyllobothriidae > Spirometra > Spirometra erinaceieuropaei. The sequence goes on from CACRXP010000160.1 coordinate 248,325, forward strand.
GGTTATATCAACTCCGTAAATCATCTATCCAAAGATTGGTGTTATCTGTCTGCTTTCATCAGTATGAACTTGGAATCTCTGAGTACCAATGGTAAAAGGCCACTCACCGATTGCGTTAGGAACGCATTCGTCCCGTTGTGCTTTGGTGCTCACTGCCGAGCCCCACTGGTAGCCGCTCAACAGCTAGTTTTATAGGCAAAATAACATCGTCGACAAAGACACGGGAGGCTGGGATAGCCTTTAGATGAATTTAATCATCAAAGATTACCATTCGGCCAGATCGCAGTTGGTAGCCAGGACCCATATTACAGGTGGCTGGGGGGTTTGTTTACTGGGATTATTTTGTGGGGCTCCATAATCACATCTGACCCATTTAGCTTCCGTTTTACGGTTGAGGTTAGGATTAGGGTACCGGTTAGTTGTTTCCGATTTCCAGGTTAACGTTATTCTGTTAGGCTTAGGTTTTCGGGTTACGGTTAGGGTTTGAGCGCACGATTAGGTTTCAGTATTACGGTTAGGTTTTTCAGTTACGGCTATGTCTAAGGGCTACGGTTACGTTTACGATTTCCGTTGGGGTTAGTGATGCCGTTAGGGTTAACGGTTAACGTTTAAGGTTGAGGTTAGGGTTGAGGTTAGGATTAGGGTTAAGTTCGCCGTCCGCTTCTCATTCCTGGCTACCAACTGCGATCTAGCCTATCACTCTTTTACCCTTCTGGGACACTTGCTTGAGAAAGGCATGAAACGTGAACTAGGGAAGTTTGCTAAAGTATCTTATACCTTATACGAAATTGCGTTTTTCCAGCTGACATTGTTTGCGTCCTCGTTTGTTTCTGTCGCATCCGCCTAATTAATTTATGTCGCACCTTCATTGTTACGCCTTTTCCCTTTTAACGACCTTGCAAGACAAGCATTGTTGCGGAATTAAATAGTCATTTTATGAACGAAAGCAAGATTAATAGAACGACAGGAGGCATTTTATGAAGAGCGTTTGTGTTCCGTTTTGAGATGGGAAAACTCGATATTCTCATCCTGACTGTTCAGTAATACACCTATCAGGCCGAATTTCTACTTACATAGAATGTTGAACTTTGAAGTAATAAAGCGTCTCTATCTCTTAAGATCCATTTTTAATGAAATTATCATCCATTGTGGCTCAACAAACACAATGAACAGTTACCTGACGAGATTACTTTGTAGGAACTACAGGCAACTCGCCATTTGCCGGACGTTTATAATAAGAACAATTCGGAATTTCAAAAGACAAAACGAAGTTTTTTCTGATTGTTGAGTTCACACCAAATGCATCCGGGATAAGGGTAACCAGAAGCTGTATTCCTTCTGTGGACAAAAATACGGTAGGTGAGCTAACTCGTGAAATTTCGATCAAAATTCGGAAATGCGTTTTCGCTCTGGAACGATTAATTTAATAGATTTATAAAGCTTATCTGCCTATAACATAATTCTTTAATATTTCAGTTACCTGATTAGGCTGGCTTTCAAAAGAACGTCGTTTTGGCTGCATGAAAAAATCACACAGCAAAAAATGATCTCTTAACTAGCATACATTTTTATCACTGATTTTTGATAGCCTTAAAAATTTAATTACATTTCATGAACAACATGCATAAAAATATTCATTTTGTACTCATTCGGTAGAAAATGACGCCTTCCAATTTTATACTTGAAGGAAAGGTAAAACTCAGTTTTAAAAACAACTTTTCCAATTCCCAAATAATTTTGAAACCGACCTGCCGTTACACTTGCATTCAGGGTTTCCAAACTACAAGCCGTATATTTCCCGCGTACGGATAACCATACATTTCTCTACGGTATTAAAACAAGACTATGTGGGGTTCATAAAATCCAGCAGTGGATTTGGGCCATATTGTTAAATTTACAAGTCACATTGGTAAATTCAGAGACCTGACGTTTTATGAGCGGTCATTTCACGGCATCAAAAAATCTCGCAATTAGAAACTTCTTTTAAAACTGAATTATACCCTTTTCTCGAGCATAAAATTGGAAGAAGTCGTCATTTTCTACCGAAAGAGCAGGAGAACGAACATTTCTATGCATGTTTTCACTAAAATATCATCGAATTCTTAAGACCTTCGAAAATCAGCGGGAAAAATGCATGCTACTTAAGGTGTCGTTGTTTGCAGTGTGGTTTTAAGTGCAGTCAAAAAGAAGTTCTTTCAAAAGTCGGTATACTGTGGCAACTGAAATATTATAGACTTTTGTTGCAAGTTGATTAGTTTTAAAACCCTACTTAATTAATCTTGTCGAGACGAAAACTCATTTCGAAATTTCGGTTGACATTTCATGAGTTAGCCCACCTACCGTATATTTATTTTGCGCTCTTGATAAAAGTCCATAGACGAGCTGTAACCAGTGGACTCATCCACACAGTGGAGTATTTTCGAAGTAGTTAAAGGTATTTAGCGTATATGCGATTTCAATAAAAACACTGGCATATAACAACCACATAAAGATTAGTAAATGCGATATTCTGAAAATCGGCTTTCCTCTTTCAGCGTTTCTAACCCGAGTTCATTGTCAAATAGTCAAAGAATTTGTAATTCTATTACTTTCTATCTAAGGCTAAGTTTCCCTCCCACTATTTATTTCTCGAGATGCGAATGTTTACTTCCGTTCGTACAAATTAAGGC
>CACRXP010000160.1:253338-265247 GCA_902702965.1 Spirometra erinaceieuropaei
TGTTCGTGGGGTCCAGCGTTGGAGACTGCAATTGGTTATCGAAAGGCTTTTCAAAGGATGCAAATTTACTTACCAATTTGACGTAAAACACAGAAACCTTGCGGATAAAAGTAGTTTCAGAACAATAATGGAGATTAAACTCGCATCAATAGGAACAGCCCGTGTTCGTATTTTGGCAACGTATGAAAGAAACTCTGCATCCTGGTGCTTAAGACTAAATCCTGATAACCGAATAGAGTTCTCACAAATATAATGCGCAGTAGACCTACTTTGGTTAATATCCCTGTATAGTGCAACTTTGTTTGGTGTTCATTAACGCAGGAAGGTTTTGAAAACCCTATTTCCAAGTGTCTTATACTAAACTAATTTTAAATACAGCCAGTACCTAACAACGTTTTATTAGATGGGGTATTCGCATTTACCTCCTGATAACTTTGTTTTCGGCATTTATACGGGGCAGCAGAATATACAAATAGGTCCATGATATCAGCTGGAGTTACCAAAATATCCAGAAGATGCTTTTCTGAAATGGAGAAGCCCAAACACACATATATCTTATGAGGGCTCTTTCATATTCGACCGTTGTTACCGACGATGGATACCATGCGCCCCACAAGAGGGTGGGAGCTGGGACGGTGACTTGCACGCGAATTAGTTTAATGTGATCGTGGACTTTCGCAGCATCTACCGCATTCTCTCCTCCACGTTAATCCAGTGTCATGATAGTCAAAAAGACCCGAGGGCGGGAGAGGGCGCAGGTACCACAGCGAAAACCCACACCTGGGTGTACCAGCACCCCTGAGCCATAGCGTAAACTAATTAGGAATTTACAAAACAAGGGAAAAAAGGGGTAGCACGGATTCCAGCGGGCACGGCGTGCATCTGCAAATAGGCCTGCCACCACGTCTCCCTGTTGACATTTGTTGTGGATGCACTTTCCCGATAACACCTACCAAACTCCGATCTAGTTCCTGTGTTGGTTCAATGCGTCTATATCGCGGTCCATTTTACGGACAAGACAAACACAGGACAGTTCGACTGACGATTTCGACGACGCCCACCGTGTGCTTTACAGTAGGGTGAGAGCAGGGAAGGTGACTTGCGCGTGAATTAGTTTATAGTGATAGTGGAATTGAGTAGTTTCTGCCACACTTCCTCCACCTCTCCCACCTGCGTCCACTGTCATGATAAAGTCAAGGAGAGCCGAGGTGGATAAGGGCGCGGTTGACTGGTGCGGTTGGAACCGATCCTAAGCGTTCCACCACACCCGGCTCAGATTCCACTGGGTGGGAGTGCCGTAAAGGCTACATTAAGAAGGAGCCACTGCAGCCTGACTCTCAGTCTACCAGTCTGCCACTACACACAGACATGCACTGGGCTCGCGAAGAAGGAGACATAGTCACTGGAACAAGAGCTTTATGCGCCTGACCTTTTGGACTATGATTCGAGTCCATCATCGCAGACGGAGTAAGAGTATATTGCCCAGGTGTCGCGGTGAGTCCGAAACTTCAGGCTACTAAAGCTCTTGCTCCAGCGGTCGTGTCTCATACTCAGCTACTACTTCCTGGAACTCGCCTCTTTACTTCTATTTACACAGTGAACTGACTGCGAGGTCCGAGCTATCCGGTCAGTTAGCAACTTTCCAAGCCACGACAAATTGTAGTGAGCAAGATGCACTGAGACGTCGACCTCACTCTCTATTCCTACTCACAGGCCCCAATCACTGTCCGATCCGGTCAGATGTCTGCTAGTGAGAATGGACCCAATGGTTGACGGCGCTAGAGAGCCCGCCTGCATACTCCACATGCACGACCCCCCCCCCCCGAACTTACACACCAGGATTACACACACGCAGCGGAACAGAACCCTCGGATTTCAAATGCAACAGAGGAGCCACATATAGAAAGGAGCCAAAAAGCACTCTTCCCACTTACGTGAGAGATGTCGGTAATGTGAGATGTTGGAGGGGTGCAAGTGTGCTGTATGCGTTAATGGGGAATGTGTGGTGATGTGGTCTTGTCTGCCGAAATTTACCCTCGGTTTGCATGAAGGCACATGTGACAGCATGCAGTGGGTGAATGTGCGTGGACATTACGTGCGGTTGAGGTGGGTGCGGCGGGTGTACGTTGGGTCACCGGGAACTGATGCAGCGGTCACAGTGCGATGGCTCCGCAAATGACTGATATGGCGGATGCGTGAGGTGAATCTGCGATCGCAATGTGTACAGGTTGGCGCGAGTCCATATTGCTGGTGGTGGGGGCGGTGGGAGTGCAGGCAGTAGTCGACGGACGTCGAATGTCGTCTCCTAGGTGGTGAGAGTGGGAGAAGGGTGATGTTCGTGGAGCTAACCGCTGCAATCGATGCAGGTGTTGGGGCGGGAAGGATGGTTTAGATGTGCGAGGGCGGAGGGACATCGACTGAGTGATCATCGGTAATGGAGGTGGTTGTTTTGGTGGAGTTTGAGGGAGGGATGGCATTAGGAGAGTCAATGAATGGAGAAGTTGGTGCCGCTGAGTCGTTGTTGCGCTGCGTCCGAAGGTGTCCAACGAGGTCGATTCTCGCGTGGAATATGCGTTGGCAGCGTAGGCAGGTTGGAAACGATTGGCTGTTGGCGTCGTGAATATAAGGCGTTTGTAACTAGCAAGCCGTTTTTTGGTTTTGATAACGGCGGCCCGGTTTGCTTCGTAGATTACTACTCCAGTTTTCACTGCTCTTTTCCAATCCGGTCTGTCCTGGATGAATTCCTCCCAGATCTCCGAGCTGACATGCAGTAGCTTCAGTATGTTCTTCGCAGTGTCCCTGTAGAGTTTTTTTATCCTCCCTGTTGCAAGTAGCCGTCGCGACATGTCCGTAAAAGAGTCGTTTGGATAAACGCTCATTGTCCATCTTTGCCAAGCAGCAGCTCCATCGCAGTTTCAGTTGCTTCGGAATGGCGTTGATACTGAGGATTCCGGTCTGTTCCAGGACTTCGTGTGCGGAATCCTGTCCTGCCATCTAAGCTTTAGCATTCTGCGGAGGCAGCTGAAATGGAAGCTATTAATTTCCCTGGCATGACTGGGTCAGACAGTTCAGGTCTCCGCTCCGTACAGAGGTGTTGGTAAGACGACAATCTTGTACATCTTCATTTTGGTATTCAATGGAAAACGGGGGCATTCCACACGGAGGCTTGCAGCCGGCCGAAGGCCTGGCTGGCTTTGGAGATACAATGGACAATCTCACCGTCGATTTTTGCTCTGAGCGAGAGTTGTCCACGGCTGTAAGTTGACTGTCTTTTACATTGATTCGAGGAGTTTTGCACTCCATGTTGAGAGACGGTTGGCGCATGATCCCTGTTTTTTCCATGTAAATCGACAGTCCGAAGCTGGCGCACCCAGCGTTGAAGAGGTCCATGATTATTGTTTGTTTCTTTCGGTCGTGCTGTTGAGTGAGCCGTCGTCCGCCTGTCTCATATAAGAAAGCGAAAACGTACGCTTTTAACCTATTTACTTAAGCTTTGTCTCCTTTATTTGCTTCTGTTGGGCATTCAACAGAATATCTTGTTTCGACAATTTAACACTGGAGACTAATCTGCATGTGAGTTTTTTCGCACGATCCGCAAGGAAATTTTGCGTATCTCAAATTTTCGCAGAGTGATACCAGAGTAGACTACCCTTTCACGATAAGCAATCAAATAAAAGAAATATTATTACCTGGTAAAAGATAAAGATAAACCACCTTGTTGGATTCTGGAGATAAAAGTACGTCGCAGCAGCGTTTTTTCAAGAAAGACAATAATCCTAGAATATTCATCTGAAACCTTTTGCAGGACATTTGTATAACTTAATGACTACAATTCTGACTCCAGAAATAACTTGGCACTTTTCTCGTGTAGGTCGTGGGAAAACTGATGCATAATTAATTTAGTAAGAGAGGAAGGATGTAGGAAAATCAAGAGAAATCTTCTTTGCTGAGACGCTGAATAAAATTCATGGGTCTTCCGAGTTAAAATTCAGTCTAGAAAATTCGTTCGCCTCTCAATAACAAAACCGTAACTTATCTTTTGGACATGATTGCGTCCCGCTAGGTAGGATTACTTTCAATATAATAATTAGGCCTTTTGTGCAATGCGATACTTTTGGAGTAAACGGGCCTGTTCTCTAAAAACTCGTGGCCTAAGTAAACATATGAATCAGTCTTCATACAGAAGACACGTTTCTTCTCAAAACCCTTTGCATTCGCTCCTCAGTTTACGTTATTTTAGTTGCATCTATTAGAGGTACCATTGGGACACATCATGGAGGGAGCATTTCCACTTGACTGCCGTTCCAAGGATCTGGTACACCAACAGGTTGCCAATCTTCCATCTTATGAATTCTGAAGATCCGGAATAGATTGAAGCGCGTTTATTGTGGAGAAGGAAAGCCTAATGGAAGCGGACACACTCGCGTCTCCTTGCCCTGCCGTATACCGGCAAAAACACTGCGTCAAGCTTACTGAAGGTGGAATCAGTCGCAGTGGTTTATGTGGCATAATGCCTAATTTTAACGCAAATTATTGAAAAAAGCAAAAGCGCAGTACTTTTAAAGACGCAGATATTTGGTAGAATTACATATAGTAAGGCAGCGCGTCACAGTTACACGCCCCACTTCCATTTCATGGCCCATCTTAGTTGAAAGCACCCAGTTTTTCAGGGTTGGCTTTATTACTTTCTATTTGTTAGAGTTCAAATGATAAACAGATAGACTTAATACATTTGATGCTTACTTGGAACAAATACGATGAAATGCGACAATTCTCCAACCCAGTGAAAATAACTTTATTTTTAATTGCACAGAAACCAGTAATCTAACCGGCTACCTTAGATTGAGACTTTCAAAGTTGTTGGAAACCAGGATACCGCATGTTTAGTTCAATGCACTGATTTTTATTCATCCCTTAGCGTGTTCCATGATGATTCTGTGGGTGTGAGAAGTGCGATCCCATTACGGATCCTTGATTTTCGAATCCTTTTTAATACAAATTAAAGTATAGTCGGATCACAGTTACGAGTTAGGACCCATGATTAAATCACAAATTTGGCGTTCTGAGAACATATTTCTTGTTCTTAAATAACGAAATACTTCAGCGTCACTAAACGTCAGGAAGGCAAAAAAGAGATAATATATTTGAGAACGGAATGTCCGTTACGAGTTTTCTCTAACTGTATGACCGCTGGAAATGAAGTATGTACACATATGCATACCGCTCTTCATTTACAGCTACTCAGGCTCGTTCTTGAGGATGTAAGCGCTCGAGGTGACTGGCAGGGTAATGCCAGGGAACAAATCAGTGTGACCACTAGAAGTTCGTCACAGCTGGAGGCGAAGAACATCGTAATTGTCATCGTCCTCTCTACAGTTTCGGCCTTTTTGGCAGCCCTCCTCGTCAGTGCGATCCTCTGTATGGTCCGACCATTCAACAAGAATCAGCAAAACCGTCACCGTTCTGCCGTCCGTAGTGTCAATGTGTACGACCGTACTCTCAATCAGACTCCAAAGGCTAACAGTGGCAGCAAATTCAGTTACCAGGCCAGCCCCTCCCTTTTGATACAGACTATGGGACGAGGTCAGACTATTTCTCCAAACCGTGATGAAACGGCTCCAATGACGCTCATGTCGGGATCAATAGATCGATGTTCAGCCGTCGACGGCACCTGGATTGTAGGAACGGCCAATCTGTTCCCAACGTACGACCCTTACGCACCCGGCAATAGTGTACAGGACTCAAAAGAGTCCCTACGACTTCAGACAGCAGATGGAATCGTGAGTAGCTCTGCCAATTGTTTTTATGCATTATTGCATTACTTTGTTGTTTACTGAAGCAGCTTATTGGAGAAGGGGCACAGAGCCGAGGCAAATTGGCCCTCTACTCATCCACCAAATGCGGGTCTTAAGTTGCACGGATGATACCCAGAAATGTTTTATTTTATTGCCTGTAAGATAGCAATTTTTATGCCTTGTAATGTATTCAAGAACACCTGGAATTTAAGTCTGCCAGGGCGTTTTTCTCGAAATATTTTGAACATTAGATGCAGCTTTCTTTTCTCAAGATACATTTAAAGTTATGTATATCGTACATAATAAAAAGAGGTTTATCCCCTTAACGTTGGAAATCGGTACATAACTGTATCACTACTTTCTGTATAATCTGTAGGGTAGCAGGACCAAGAATATGTAAAAGCATACTAATCCCAGACTGACTAAAAACATAGAGGAAACCCTATTTCTACTTAATTTAGCCAAGATGGTTAGTCGGTGAGGAGAACGCGTTTGAATAGCGAAAACCGACTGAACGTGATCCTGCAGATTTCAACTGTGGCTGAAGAGGGGATCCCATTCTCTTCATCGTATTTGCGCATTTCGTAGCATGATGCTGACCAACCCATGCAAGAAGGCCGCGCATGACTTCTTTTGCTCCCATTGAAAAAGGGAGGGGCGAATGCATAAAAGGAAGCAGGTGATGGACAGATAGAAATTACCTGTCAGAAACATTTTATTTATTTAGAACCCTGTTTAGGAAGGTGATTATAGACGTTTTTTGATTAAATTAACCTGAAGCCTAGCATAATTCAGCCTTAAACAATTAAAATATTCAGGATACAAGTGGGCGAGCGTATGTGTTCTTTCAATAGATTCTTGTCGGACCAGTACATTTATATATAAATTAGGTGCAAGTAAAACATGCAAGTGCTAAGAGAAATGCTTCAAATCCAGGTCTACGGACGTATGAGTGATGCATATTGAATTTAACTCATTGAAAGCGTGCACAAATCACTCCACTCTTTCGAAATTTTGCAGAATGATTTTTAACCTAGATTAATTTTGGTGAGGAGGAGTTTTTGCCTGCTTTAATATTGTGCCGGCCCAAACTTATGGACCTTTTCCAACATCGATTGTTCAGCGAGATGTCATTCACGACTGCGTGCTTGAGTACGTAAGAAACTATCAGGGGTTATCATTAAGCGGTCTCTTGTAAATGGGGAACACGTGCCGTTGGACGATATTCTTTGATCCAAAAGGGGTGAAGGCCTCCCAAACAAGGACGTGAAGAGTATCCAGCCATCAAGATCTAGTGGCTACAGTACCGGCTCTGTAATTCAAAACATGTGTCCGTACTCACAATTCAGGCATGCTATAATCGTCATGGTTGCGTGAGCTCCCGCTTTCTGCATTCTATCCGGTAGGGTACATTCAGTGCACGAAATATATCAAAAATATAATACATTATTTATAACTTTGCGCGCATGCTAACCTCATTGTTCTTCTCGACCAGAAGGCGATCAGTTCCTGCATTAACCGAAAAGCCAAAGCCACCAAAAGCGAATCTCTGGAAAATATCCATTTAAGGCAGATATTCCTTACACTTCTGCCGATCGCAAGCAATAAACGCAGGCACTGATGGACCTGAGGATTCTCAGCCCGGCCGCTCCAACAGCCAAAACGGTTGCCAGCCCATATCAGTTCGGTCGTCTTGAGCCCACGTCGACGATTAAATTTAGGCTTTTTGTGGGCAATATCATAAGACTTTGTAACTTAAGGGGAGTTTCATTTGATGCTTACGTTAACTGATATCGGCAATCCATTGGATTGCCGTCTTTGGACAAAAAAATTTATATTAGGACCACTCCAGTAATGAATAAATAAGCTGCTAGAAGAGTTGGATTGCTAATTCACTTGTCCCAAAAATTTGGTTTTAGTTTTTCGCCAATAAACCTTGAGCTCTTATATTATTTCGGCCGAGAAGATTTTATCTATTTAGCATTAGGAATAGGTAATTATTGCTTTGGTGTAAGTACAGCATATACGGACATTTTTCCCCTTTCTCCGCAGAACTTTCAGCCCGGCCAATGCTTGACCGACAGGAGAAAGCATTAATTAAATAGCCGCTTATCCACTAATCACTACGGTACATGTACGCAGTTGTTGTGATTGAATTTAATTGATGCATACCTGTAATACTTTAACCACTTGTCATAAATAATGGGCAATCCGACAGCAAATTAGAGTAAAAACCGACAGTAAAATAAATCCTTTATCAAAAGAATGCTTGCATGGGCTCTTAAAGGGAAGCTCACATTTAACTTTTGCCATTCAGATCAAAATAAATTTTAGGAGCAATATGAACAGGAAATCGAAGTGCATTTTTGTTCCGTAGTACCCTCTTGGACATAACGTTGTGTAAGACAATAAGAACCACACTTTGAATATTTCAGTTTATAGGACAGGAGGGCTAGAGATGCCGCAGTACGTGAACCTACACGGAAGTAGTGATAGGAAAAAGCCTTTGTCGCAAAATTGTGACAAAAATCTGTCTGTCTTTCATTGGTGCATCCTTTGTTTAGCCCCGCAATACTGTCGATTCTTTATTTGGTAATGGCATTCCGCAATCAAAGGGAAATACTTTGGATGGCGTTTACTCATCGAGAGGACGGTAGCTCGCAAACAAATGCAGCCTAACTCCGCGGGCCCTTGAAAATGATATGAATATTTGAGGAAGCATCACTCAAATCCCTGCGCTGCTTTTACTTTTCGTGTTGTATGCGCGTTCATACTGCGCTAGAAACCACCTGTAATGTTTTATTCAGTAAAGATAGAACGCAAAAGTCAGTCAACAATCAACATCCTCAGTTGTCTAATCCGAGAATTAGCTATGGAGCTATGTAAACTATACAGGATAGACCGAATCTACTTTAAAGGAAGCACTGGAAAACTTTATTTCCAGGAATTCATAAAAATGTCTCCTTTACTTCATAACAGTTCTGCAAAAATCGATAACATTCCTTTTTCCGTTCCCTCCTTCCGACGAGGGAATCAGCCATTACTGTGCCAAACACTTGCGATGCAGCAGAAAAGATGGTTATAAATAAGAATTAACAAATTATGGGGTTGGAACATGTAGAAAAACGGAGACACTATAATCTGGCATTTGGAACGTCATCTTGTAGACAATGTTGAAAAATAACAAATACGCAAAGTTTTGAGATCACATATGTTTTATTATAATATGTGGACTCCAGTCACGTCATTAGCATTGCAAAGACATATTGACCGAAATGGCTCTCACAATATTCTCACGTCAATGGTCCACTGCCTCAGAGGGCAGATTTCAGCGTCGCGTAATACTGCTGTGGCTAGTAAAAATTGCCGTCTGCAGCCAGCAGCTGACAGACACTGATATCAAAGTTTGGTGAAAGTTCAAGATTTGGTTCAGGGCATTTGAGAGGGAAATTAGAGCTGTCCAAGAAATACTAAAGTCTGCAATCGAGGCATAGATAGGCACATAAAATACCTAGCAAGTTTCTACAAACTTCAGCACGTTAGTCCGTTGCGGCATTTTTAATTTAATTACCACCGATTTCGTTTGCTGTCCGGTTAAACACGGACATGTGTACCCCGTCCGTGCCCTTGTGCTAATCCCATGGGGACTAGAGTAGGATACGTGGATAAGCCTCCCCGTGGAATTTGGTGCAACAGCACCTTTAATATGAGAGTACCCATTCCTATATCCAACTGCTGTCTGTTTAAAAGAGCTAGAATGAGTCAAATATGTGAAGTGGCATTAAGAGATAAAGCTTAGAGGTGGTACCTTGTTAACTCTTGCAATCCTTATAGTCCTAACCTGTCTTTCACCCTGTCTTCTGGGGATCCTGCTTATGTATGTGTGCTTTTCTGCAGGTAACAGTACCGTAATATGGTGGCACTGCTGCATTTTTTATTCATCTAAGCGGTTGCTATCCACTTTTTACATTGCGGGCGATCGGCAAGATAATAAGCTCATTTCGTCGCACATTTGCGCAGTTTTGTAAGCTACGATGAGTATACCGTTTGATATTTTACCCGGCAAAAATTGTCCAACCGATCGAAAAAGTTTGATTTGAAATATCTCAAGTTGAGAGAATTTGCACTATCAGATTGTTGCGGCCTCGTTGGCCGGCCCTAAGTGACCACATGCACTCCTGTTCAATCGAAAATCCGAAATGGTGGAGGGAACTTTTGCGTTAGTGAAACCAAGCTTTCCTTCGTATTTAAGGAGTGCATTTATTGCGTGTCAAAATTCCCGAAAGCAAACATATATTTGGGTTCAGTTCAAGATCTTTAAGTAGCCATTTGAGTGAAATCGCAAATATTTGAGCACCGTCACAGCTGCGCTATGCGTCAGCGTGGATATTTTGGCCAGTTAAAGATATCAAATGTATAGAACTTCATGTCTGCATCACTGTCTGAGATAAACAGGATGAACGGGCGGCAGACAGAGTAAAGCTCTTGCTCCTCATTCTTTTGAGATTTCAAAGGGCTGGAAGGGATAAAATGAGCCCTATTAACTGGACGTCCGTGCAGATGCATACGTGATGTCTGAGGAGGCACATCGTAAACAATGACCATAAAGTCCTGACTGTGATCAATTGGATGTGGCTCAACAATCTGACAAACATGTCTGTCTGTGCACAAATATGCTTACTGTCATATTGATCATAACAAATAAGTCACGGATAGCACCATGAACTTATTTATATAGTTTGATAGTTTGGCTGTCGATTTCGACGATGTTCACCGCGCGTTCAGCAACAGGGTGAGCACAGGGATGGTGACTTGCTCAGTGTCTACCGCACTCTCTCCTCCTCTCGCACCAAAATTTGGTGTCAAGACGGAGTTCAGAAGACCGGGAATGAGATAGGCCGTAGGTGGCCGGCATGGCGAAAGCCCGTACCTTAGCGTACCACCACACCCCTGATTCACAGCAAACACTTGACCAGAATTTTTGACAACAACAAAAATAGGACGACGGGGATCTCAGTTGGCTTGGCATGAGCCTGCAACTGGGCCTGTCAACGCATTCGAATGTTGACACTTGCTATGGGTGCGCATTCCCGATAACGACTGCCAGAATCTGATCCAGTTCCCCTTTTGGTCCATCGCATCTACCGTGTGGCACGTTTTTAGGGACAAAGTATTTATATATATACCACTTGGAAAAAACACGAATCGGGTGGCTAAAAGCATGAAGAGTTAGTATCATTGGGGCACTTTTGCCCCTAACTAGTAAGTCGCCCATCTTAGTCTTTCATTTTACCTGCTTTTATTGGCGGCGTTTGGTCAGTCACCACCATCCTGCCTCTTTACTGGAGTTCTTTAAGTCGCAGCGACTTCTGACGTGTCGTAGCAGGCAACGGCAACGGCAACGTCTGGCGTTTGAGGATTTTCTGAGCATGTTTAGGATATCAAGTCCATGTGGTGTAAGGGGCAGCTGACAGCTTTTTAGACGTTTCTGTCATACAAGAATGCTGGGGGAGGGGGACAACCGGTGCTCACGGGATTCACAGTATCTTCCCGCATTTTGCAGCCATCAGTCGATTAAATCGCGAGACTAGCAGTTTGACCTGAGTATCCGTAGAAGTTCTGATCCGGAAACCTCCTCTTCAAGTAAACCGAAGAAAGCCTCAATTGTCCAGCCAAAGCACTTCCGACGAAGTGCTCTTCTCGCTCTTTAAGAGGCTATCGATGAAAGTCTGCATGAGCACGATTTCATCTCTTGCATTAGTGCCTTGCCGTTACGATAACCGTAGTTTTCGTTACACACAAGGCAACAAGAGTTCACTTTTTGTCTCCCTTCTGAAATTGAAATTTACTGTCCAAATGGATGGATTTCGGAGTCAGTTTTTGAAAACGCCGATGCTATTTAGGCGCGATCAGCACATTATCCTAGTACTGAACCTGTTATTTGGTTCTGCACTGCGGTTTACTTATTCATTTCACTGTAGCCAATACCCAATAAGAATGTGAAAAAATAGGCACTGCTCGTCTTTCGCCTTTTCACTTACTTTCTGCCTGGGTCAGGCAATTAAGGTTTCATTTAGTTCCTATTTTCAAGTAATTTTTAAATTTATGGAGACT
>CACRXP010000160.1:284722-312038 GCA_902702965.1 Spirometra erinaceieuropaei
CGTGCAATCCTTTTCTTTGTCTACCTTTCTGAATTTCTTCTGATCAGATAATATGGACTGTATTTTCGCTACGTAGTTCGATCTGTTCATTATAACGACGGCCGTTCATATGCCAGGTCTAGTTACTAAGATCTCTTTTTTTTCCCAAAGTTCTTTTAATTTTTCTACGTGTGCTTTTGTCACCAATCGTCGACTTTTGGCCCTTTGTCTAGATACTGATACCTGCAATTCACTAGTATTGATTTGAAATGTTAAATACCGTCTTTGGAAGCGGGCAACAGATCGCGGGTTTGGTTCTAGAGGTTCTAGAACTGGGTTTCCAATTCTAATTGATTACCTTTTTGACGAGGTATGCAAAACTTAGGACCAAGGGATAGTGCTTCAAGTGATGTTTTATCAAGTGCCATATAAGAGTGGTTGTGTACGCACGGAGCTGGATCTTTCGAAAACCGTGACTGGGGTTTCATTTTATGCAAACTTCTAATAAGCGCAGAACTTTTTGCCTCTTCGCGTTTTCTTTCTATAGACTGAGTGTAGATGTCGAATTCTTGTCTTTCATCATCTGTCAGGATGTCTAGGACAGCTGTGCGTTGGCACACGGGACGCTCAAGTTCCTCTATCTTTACGAGAGCAGTTTCCAGTTAATTCTCAGCGTATCTCTTTAGGGTTTCGTGGTAATAACTTTAATCAATTTTTCCAATCACTGTGCTCAGTTTCCATATAACTGTACCGGCCTGAAGAGAAGTTATCGAAAGCAATTTTTGCTCGCCGTCTTGTCTTCTGAATATTGCTATGGGAATTCCCCCAACTCTGAAACAGTCCAAAGATGTGAATTTGTTTCAAAGGAAATAAATGACACGTAGAGTGGACACCTAAAGAACAAGTGAAAAGGCAGATTGTCTTCAAGTAGACACTATTTAAGACTTTTTGAATACGAAATAATTATTTCCTTTAAATAGAGAGTGCGACAAGGCCTAGTTTTACATACCAGCTACATCCCAGAGACGTACCCGGAACAAATCTGGGAGGTGTACATTCCAATTCCGTCTGGTAGCACAAGATTTCCGGGTTTGTGCCTTTTCACCTCCTCAGTAGTACGCCATGACTAAGAGATTTTCTGATTACTAGAAATATTGTAGACTACCCCAGCGTGGTGCGGCCAAACATAATTATAGTGTTTGGACAGGAACGATGAAACTTGCCTTTCCTCTGCATCTACCGTAGTAAAGTCTTCGAAACTGATCTTGCAGACTTCAAATACGGTGCGAATGCAAGTGGCCACTTCTAACCCCTCCCCCACGTGAACTCTAACGCCACTTCAAATGCAACTTCATTCGTTTGCCTTCATGCCAAGTAACATTACAGGTCCAGTTGAACGTTAGAATCCAGAGAATTCGCTAAACGAAAAAAAGAGGTGGAGGACGAGGAAGAATTAGCTTTTCTATAATTGATGACGTAAAGGTCGTCATAATCTATAGCGCCGCAGATGACTCTTCCCTGCCCCTCCTCAGTTGAGAGCGCCAAGAGAGATGGCATCACAATGATTGCCAAGGCCGCATCTTTCTAGTAAGGGGAATGAAAAGCGGTTGAGTGAGTGGAAAGTCCCTATAAGAGCCCTTCCACCGTCCGATTGCATCGGCTACTAGGTGCGTGGGCATCCACTGTATTTCGGAAATAAAAGTCTCAGTGACATAAAAGACTGGGCTTCTGCTGAGTTTTCCTTGTTCATAATAAGCCTGATGAGAGGATTACTTGAAAACACGAGCAAAGATGGGCAGATGTCCAGCTGGATAGACGACTGTCGAGAGGCTGTGGAGAATAAATGACCATTTGTATTCCTTTATTTTCGTCTTACGTCACAGCTACATTTGAAATATGAGTTAAACTGTTCTACATAAAATTAGGTTAGATTCATACACATCTGGAGATCTCCTTCGAGAACTTGATGCATCAGCACGCCATCAATTCGATGGAAATTTGTGGTACGCATATATATTTTCGTTTACCCAATGGTAAAGACTTAGAATGCGTCTTGCTATTGGTCGGAAATTTATAGTTTGGATCGCTGACGTTTCCACGTCGAATTTTTCCGAAAGACGGAAAGGCCTGTGGGATATAATCGCAAACGAACCTAAGTTGGTCTAACCTGGTCGGACACTTTTTCTGGTACAAGGCTTTTAGACCAATACATGATTTCAAGTTTCCAAAAATATGGAAAACGGGTATTTTTAACCCAGGAACAACAGTTTTCGCACAGTGATTTCTCTTTCAAAGAATGGGAAGAATAAGTGTTAGATTTGTCTTAACATGCCCTGCCGGGCAGGGCCCCATTGTATATGCAAACAGCGGAATTAAATGTCGTCAGTAGCGGCAAAATAAACCACACGTTTTTCACGTCGAGATTTTGGAATTAGGTAATGTTGTAGTCAAATAAAATGCCTTTTCCCTAGTTCTAGCGCAGAAACCAGCTAAAAATCAGCCTGAACGACGCAAGTGAGGAATTTGTTTGTAGATGGGGTCCCCATTGCTGAATGTGTAACTTACAACATGGTTCTGGTTAATAAAGAGCAATTTAAAGTTCTGTCTAATGGTTGCGGAGTCTATAAGATAAACCGCTATCTTCCTAGCATGTTAAAGTGAAGTCTGTGAAGACGCGTCAGGGCTCTTGCTTAATAGCTCTGCTGGATGTATATTAGAGAAAATCATATGCATATCAAGTTCTCTCGCTCTCAAGCATCCTTGTAGTTTTCATTTTATGCAGGTATAGTGAGTTGAATTGAAGGACCTTTATAGTACCAAACGACAGAGTAGGGCTCTAGTATGGTAGGGGCAGACATATTAGGAAAGGTCTAAGTTATTCAAAACGGAAGCATAATTAACAGTCTCTGTAAAGCAGTTACGCAGGCGTGCAATTTACTTTTGAGTTCTCTTGTGACTGCATTTTTTTATTACCGGTTTGCAGTTGCCTCAAGTTTTACGAGTGTCTAGAGTCCCATTTTTCCAAGAACTAAAATACTGGTCTGAATGCACTTAACTCATAGAGATTGTAGTATATTTACGAGAGTGATAGGCATTATGATTGATTACCGGACGTCATCTTGGTTGCCTCCTCCTTAAATCAACCTCACTGGTGTCCTTAAAGACGCTGGAGCTGATTTTGTACTGTGTGGCCCGCCTTTCCAGTCGTAAGCAAAGATTTAACTGCAGTGACCTCCCTTTTAAAAGCCCCGTGGTCCCCGAAGTGAGGACCTGATGCGTCTAACGCCGTGATATAAAGAAAGCACAATATTCCAAGTCAATTGCTTAATTTTGTCGTTAACATGGTTAGTCATGTGTCCGCTGAACGGATTTGAAAATTTATAACAGTTTCTCTGCCACACTCAGTCGCCTGAAACCAAAATATACTTGAAAACATGATCACTCCCACATCCAAAACGCCAGTATCCACCATATCCTCCGATTATTTATGCTCCGAAGGTCCACAATACCAAGGTGCTTATTAAGCTATTTAACCTTTCTCCGTGACCGATGACAGAAATACATTTTCAGTGCTTTTTGTAATATGACAGTTCGATTGTCGATTCCTACAATGTCCATCGTGTACTTCATATCAGGGTGTGAGCAGGGACAGTGACTTGTGCGTGAATCAGTTTATAGTGATAGTGGACTGGAGCAGCATCTACTGCACTCTCTCCCCCTCTCCCACCTGAACCTGATGTCAAGACAGAGGCAAGAAGACCGGAGGTAGGAGAGGGCGCAGGTGGCGGCACACAGAAAACCCGCATCTAGACGTACCGCCACAGCCCCTGGTTCAGAACAAACGCTTGACCAGGACTTTAACCAACAACAAATCTGGAGCGAGCAGGATCTCAGTTGGTACGGCGAGAGCCTGCGACTGGGCCTGCTACTGCACCCCGAATGTTAGCATTTGTTATGGGTGCGTACTCCTGATAACGCCTACCAGAACCCGATGTAGCCCCGGTGGTAGTCCATCTCATCAACCGCGTGACCGTTTTAGGGGCACTTTTTATAATATAACTCACTAAGCATTAGCGGAAAGAAAAAAAGTTGAAATTCACTTGAACACATTGGTTACCTAGGAACGACTTTAACTTAGTTAGGTTTTGGAATCCTTATCGTTGGTGGATCATTCTACCATTGCAATCCATCCATTTAGTGGCCACTACAAATCTACTGGATGTCAATTCACAAGGCAATATACACAGGTCATTGTGGCGTTGGCAAGAAGTTATACCAGGACGCAACCTGAAGAGAGTTATTACTTGTTTCCGGCTACAGACAATCTTTAGTTGGTTTCTTTCAACTATATCACGGTTTAACGTCTTTAGTTATGCAAAGAGCAGACGTTTTAGGGACTGCCAAAAAGACTTGTCAAAGCCGAAGGCCACCATGTTTAAGAGTCTTGAGCGGAATGTCCGACGGCAATTCTTTGCAGTACTTTGGAAAGAATGCTGATGACATAAAGCAGCAAACCGTTACTGCGATATACATAAACCAAGCCCATGAGACCTAGGGTAAAGAAAATGAACAATTGCAATGGGTGTTAATTGAAAGTACGATCACTAGTTTATTTTTGTACCCTTGCATAGAATGAATAACTATCTCTAGTACTACAACTGCGCAGTAAAATAACATTGTCAAGTAAGCTCTCAATTCTCGCACAAATATGCTAAAATCAGCCTCAAAATGAGTTTCATTTTGCAGGTCAGCAACTTTATATGCATGAACAGATCGGTTTTCAGCTGATAATCTACACGCCAATTAAGTTATTACGGTTATTCGGAGGTGCAAGTGCTCTGAATACTGTTAAGTATTTGACACGACCTCCGACTAATTTCTGGCACATCTTTCGGCTTGCAACAAAAAGACCTAACGTAATACTACAACATAGATTTTGAAGTGAATCAAGTTTTCCGAAGTTTAAGCCTTGACAGTTCATTTTAACAGTTAACCAGGTTGCAACTGACTACATCACTGCTTTCCTTTGAGCTTAAGCAGACTAAGACAATTTTGTGTTTAATAGTTCGTCTGACAACGCATTTTCTCATCCTCTCCCATCTGTAGACACCAGTCTGGAGTCAAATTCAAATGACCGGTACTGACACAAATAGCTCGACCTGCACCTATGATGCCGAAAAGCTAGCCCAGTGTGGGCACTGTCAAGATGCCTTTGCTGACCATAAGTCCCACTTTATTCTGCATCCATCGGTCACTTCGGCGGTTGCAGTTGGTGAACACTCCTACTTACCGTCATTCTCCTCCACGCTCGTCTCACAGGGTCCTCTGTGCGCTGACATGACTCCCGTAGGAACGGTGACAGCGGCAGGTATGGAAGAGCAGCGCTCTGACAGCGGACGTGGGGCGAGCGATGAAGAGGTCATGTTTCAAGGACCATTTCAACCAATTATGCACGTTCTACCAGTGGTCAGGAAGGTTGCATGTTCCGACCACCTGACAGATACGTCTGCTCGAAGTCTCCTTGTCCAGAATGGGCTGCCTCGGGAGAACATGAATACTGATAAAGGTAAGGAAATGAACTGCGGTTCAATATATAAAGATAGCTGCCCACACACGCCTCTAGTCTTCAGTAATTGGGGAATTCTCTTGGTATCGAAGGTCTCAATAACCACGGGACGCCAGACCTTCCTATTATTTTCTCGACTTCGAAGAAAACCTATGTGAGTGAAGATCTCTATTTGGGCTCTTTAGACGGCGGCGACGTGGGCTCATAACTAGTCCCCCAGACTGTGCACTCTGCTGGATATCAATGCCTCCTTTTAAATTTAAGCATATAATTAGTAAAAAATATTCCGGAGGATTAGATATGTTGCGGCTGCAGGTTAAGGCCTTCTGTTTCCTCCGGATTTTGCCTTAACCACGCCTTCTTTGTTAGTAAGGTCTTTCATCCTAGAAGACCTAGTGTCGCACAACCCTTAAACTGCATAACAAATTGCCCTCTTACAAAGAACATGAACAAAATTTTACTCCCCAGTTATTTTTGAGCAAAGTAATTTGCGTTCCCCGTCTCCTTCATTTGAAATTCTGCTGTTCAACTTCAATTAACCAACCAGTCAATCTCGTACATAAATCCATGTAATTCTGAATTGTAGTAGAAGCCACGAAGACTTGTACCAGAACTTAGTTCAAGCAAAAACTTTTATTGCAGCTAACAGTGTGTGTCGGCAAACGAGATGCGCATAATTTCATCTCCATTGTTCCTCACTTCCTAGTCAATCTTTCTAAGGGTATGGCTAAAGGTCAAATGCTTTTAGAAAGCTCAGTAGGATACAAAATTGGTATAACGAAACTTTCAAATTTTGGTCAAGCTAACAACAGTTTGAAAGATAGGCTAAAATTTCTGGGGCACAAAAAGGAACTTTAGGAGTTTACCAGTCAGCGCAAAGATGACCGTGAAGGAAAGGTAGACAACTCGCAATCTCTCAGTGCAACAATTATTTACTCCCTCACTGACAAGACGGCGTTGCAACTCTTGCTAAAATGCCACTATGTTTAGTCGCCCTTAGACGTGTACACTGTTGGCAGTCAAAGAGAGGCTGTCAGTTTCTGAGCCCTTTGAGCGCGCAAGTGCATGTGCTCGCATCCAGAGACTTAGTTGCAGTTTAGAAAAGTAACTGGATACAAATTGCAATACGCTTTGGAGCAAAAAAAATCCGCTGAGGAAATACCTGGAAATGAGAGTCTTCATAATGTCGACTAAAACGTCCCGCAGTAAGTACAATTATACAACCAACTGGGGAGGTCTGCCTTTCTACAGAAGCCCAATGCTTCCTGACTCACCTAGCATTCTCTATACTAACTCTCGCGCATCGATGATGAGCTCAGAAACTTCTTTTTGCACCCTAGTTCTCATCTGTTCAGAGAATCAGGAGAACTCAGTCCCTAACTCCGGCATCTACGTTTGCGCCAGTTCGATTGCCGGTCCAACCTCTCAGCAGTGTCAGACTGCCTACAACTACTCACAGGATTCAGTGTCCACATTCGTCCATTCAAAGCGTCCCTCAGGTAACGGCCTAGCAGAAGATTTCGGCCAGCCCTGGGTGTCCAGTCTGCCCCGTATCCCCTCTTGCCATCCAATTTCGCAGGCGGAGCACGCTCAGCAGGAGAGCGATGGGAGTGGTTTTAATGGAGATGGGGTTGAAATGAAACTCGTCACGCCGATGCAAGTGAATTCCAAAAGCAAGACCCGCAGTCTTCCGAGAGAGAGCCTGGCCCATGGTAACAATGAACTACTCCTTGAACATGCCGCCCAATTTCAAGGAAAGAGACTGTGTGGGGAGATCGACAACCTTTTCTTACAGAACATGGCATAGACTGTTTTCACAGCACATGTTCTCCGCATATTCTTCTCCTAAATACAGGTCGCTTTCGGGACTGACGGGACTTGCCTTGTCAGTGTCGTGACCCCCCACACACCCCTTCCTACCGAGTGCTCACGGCGAGAAAAATGCTTAGCCAACACGAATTCTCTCAATCTAAAATCATTTCTCCGAGTTTAACACAAACCCCTAATTAATTTGTTATGCAATCAAGTGTGCTACTCCTACGCACACTTCTCCCTACAGCACGGCAACAAACTTGATGAGAATGAGAACTCATTTTCCTGCCCAAAATGTTTCTATACATTGCTTGTGTTACGAGGGTCTCTATATCCTCGGACGGGTTTGAAATATTTCCTGTTAAAAAAACGACTGCTACGGACCGCTTACCTGCATCTATGTACTTATGTGGCAGGACTCTACGGTTCTGCATATATTTTCTGTCAAACAAACAAAATTTAATAAGGCCAAAAAAGTAACTTTTCACTCACTGACTTTCCAAGTTCGTTAAACTGACTGGAGACCAGAAATATGTAGCTTCCGAATTGTCATTTGGAGCTTCAAAGTTATAATTGTCGCAAACCTGCACCGGGACTTTATCTATCCGGTCCCTAATAGAGGTCAAATACGGAGTGGGAATGAATGAGCGTGAAGTATAGGTACTTAATTTCCAAAGAGATAAATCTGAGAGGGATGCAATTCTAGAATCTGCAAATGGGTCTTTGGAGCCCGTCCCGAAGATTTGAGAAGCATTTTTTATTGCCTCTAGCATCTCATTCAACTATACTTAGAGCATAGCGGGGTAATGATCTGGATTTACAGTTATGCTCCTCTCACACATTATCCAAATTTAAGTTTGTCTGCGTGGGACCCTCGCACTAAAAATATTTCGAAAGTCGTTCCGGTGTATACAAAATCACAGGACCCGATAATTTCTATTTGCCTCCGAGGAACAGGTGGGCTATTTTTGTTGTCAGCGAATCAAATTTGCAAGCAAGTGCCATTGGAAAACGATGCAAAATGACACTTGTTTTTGAAACACAGAATAAGATAAAACTTATAAAAAGACGTTTTCTCGAAAAAGTATGTGGTCTAAAGAATAGCAGTCCACAGGATCCGACTTGCATTTGAAGAGCAAGGAAAGGTTATGCAATAAATATGCGAAAGTTTGTCTAACACCATGTACGGGTGGTCAAGAAGGGCACCCTAAGTAACGCTAAACATAAAGTGATGTAAAGACATGTCTGACCCAAAAGGTTTTCGGGTTTTCGGGCGTCTCGATTCAACGGCCCAGTGACATACCTCCAGGTGACGGGAACTACGCCTTATCTCTTCAGTTCGATAAGAACAAATGCCCACCTATCCTAATTTCCGCAAGGTAGTTATATGACTATTTGAACTTCCGCCGTTCCGGCCAGGAGTTTTCTCCAGGCAAGTGCATTTCACACAAACTGGACATAATGAATCGTTTTATAAAAATATGCAGATGAAAATACCGTTTCTAATATTGTCTAGAACGTTAGGACCGTTGTTGCTGCGCACTAAGTACATTGTTCCTGACACAAGTTAGTCCTCCATGACTTCTTTTGAAAACACCACTTCTTTATTTTCTGCCTTATACGATAAGAAAGGCGAATAACATTCTGTCGACAATGCAGTAAGGTTCGTTCACTAGAAATAAGATACCACAACTTCCTTCCATTGTGTCTGCCAATAACAGACATTTATCAGAAAGAGGGAGAGGGGCTTCATCGGGAGAGGTGTGTTTATGGCTTGACATTCCAGATAGCAATATCGGCCCTCTCCCTCATGAGACTGATGTCCTCTGCGCCCCCACGCACGGGTTCACACTCTGTCAGACCTGACTCGTGGTAAGTCAGTGATAACTTCGAGGCTTTGCGTATCCCCTATTAGACGGTGGCCTTCGCATGACGCATTATCACCATGGCTTGACACTTGGGGCTCCGATGCTGACCGTGGACCTTTCATACGCATCAGCTGAATTGCTCACGACGTCCCCTCATCCTCTTGGCAGTTTGCCGCGTCAAACCCCCACGTCTTCGGATGACTGACTGGCTTCAACCGCCTTCGGGTAAGACTTCTTGACATTTTCTAAGATGCAAGACGCAGTACGTTACAGCCCTTTTTGGGTGAAACGCAAATCTCAAGTAACTTAGGCATGGATAATTTTTATCATTAGTATTTGTCAGATCAATAGAAACTGCCAGATGTGCATCGTAGGCCAGTGCAACTAGGAGGAACGAGGTTATACAATGCATTCTGTTAGTTGATATTAACGCGCTTTTCTGACGAGACTATAGTGGCCGATTTGGCTGACTGAATAGGTTGAATCTAACTAAATAGCGGCACATCATTATCTTGTCAATAATCTACCTGGCTTCCAAATAGCTGTGCTTCTGTCAAATTAGACAAGAAAGGAGATCGCAGTGGCACATGATATGGGTTAGTAAGTTTGAGCCGATTCTGTGTAGGCCGTGAGTTACTACTTTTAGTACATGAGGAAGGCGGACGCGTGTCACCCACTGCGCACAATCTCATTGCTGGCCAACTGAACAGCTCGGACAGGTCAGTGATCAATACAAGAGGAAGACGAAGCTGTGACTTAGACAAAGTTAACCTTCCTCATGGCGGTTCGGCACACTCCTCATCACAGCCAGTCTGGCGCGCCGGAACTTGGAGTCTGAAGGGTTGACAACTAAGGGTTTATCATGGTCTTCCTCGGCCAAAAGTCTGAATGCGATGGCTCCACCTTATTGTGTCCTTCGTAGCGCTTCTCAGTGGTGTTTGGTCGGCCACCTCCTAAATGAAGCAAGATAGGTGTTAAATTGAATATTGTATCATCAGCGCACTTCCCACTATAATAAATTTGACGCAATTGAATCTCAGAAGATGAAGATGCAATCATTGGAACAAGAAATTTGTTGGTCTGACGTTTCGGATTCTCACTCGAATCCAATCGAATCGAGTGAGAATCCGAAACGTCAGGCCAATAAATTTCTTGTTCCAGTGATCTCATCTTCATAGGCAGAATGGCATTACCGACAAAGACAAGGGAGACTGGAATGGCCATTTCTGGCTTATTAGCCGTCGTCAGCCAGCCATACCCAAGCCCGAAGTGTGGAACACCCGAGCCTCGAACTCGCGACCTGTTGGTTTAGAAGTCAACGCCTCTACTCACCGGGCCACGAGCCCGTTGCCTTGTCGGTTTTCGATCGGGAATATACAATGTTAGGGGGCGCTCACCGATCGTTCATACGGAACTCACTCGTTCCGTTGTGCCTTAAAGGCTCTCTCTCGAGCCCAACCAGCAGCCGCACAGCGGCGCACAACGGAACGAGTGAGTTCCGTATGAACGATCGGTGAGCGCCCCCTAACATTGATCTCATCTTCATCTTCTGAACTGCTACCTGGAACTCGCCTGTTCGCTTCTATCAGTAATCTTTTTGGGCGCGAAGCGCTCCGATCGGCTCGACGGTGGGAAACCTTTGCCCTTCGAGTGTCGTCTACATATGCGCACATTCGATTTGTGCACAGGTGCCTCGACAACAATGTACTGCCGAAGTGTGTTTCATACAAACATCCGGGTAATTGAATCTCTCGTGACCAGCTATAACATTAACAATCCAAAATTCCTTGCGAATTTTGGACGGACAATTAACATGGACCCGTAAGCACCTATCTTCATGCGGTTATAATTGTGTATATTCTCAAAAAACTTCAACTTGCTGTTCATAAAAAGTCTACAGATTACGTCCGCTAGGAGAAAATGACCGAATTTGTTCTAAGCCATTCGAAGTCGGGTAAACGGCTTGGACGAGGGCCTGTCCAGTTTGTAAAACGGGGCGAAATTGAACAACTTATCTCGCTCTTCCACCTTCATAGCGTTAGTAGTACTCAACTTTCGAAAAAGAGGAGACTAAACCCATGTGCCTAACATTTGCTGGCGTTCAGGAATAGCGTTGAACTTAGCTACAATTAGCGACCAATAGGTTCTCGTCTAATTTCAGAAGCTTGCAGCTAGAACTCAAGGTTAATGCCCTCAGAGAGTTTATTTTGAATTTATCCGGATTCATTAAATAATGTCTAAAATTTCTTAACGTGATTGGCTTATACAACATCATTAGTCAATTTACTCTTTCTTTTTGACTGTAGTCCGACGAATTCTGTTAATCTAGCTTTCGAACTCGAGGTGGAAGGGCTAGACATATCGACCTTACACGTATGCCTATACAATAACAGAAAGTCCATCAACTTTTAGACTGAGACTCGTAATGTTTACCTACAGCCAAGACAACATACTCAACGAAACATCTCACAGGAAGCTTATTTAAAAAGCCTATGGGGTGGTTTGCTTTAGAGCTAGCGAAAGTTCCCTAGTCCTAAATAAGCAAGGTATGGATATTTCAGTTAAGTTGAACGGAAAACTGGTTAATTCTAAGTAAGCCAAGTAAATTACGCTGTCGAATCAGAGTCAGATGTGCATATGCATTAGAATTTGTATCCAACCACCCATTTCCGCAAAATAATGCTACAGAAGCCTAAAATCGACAACCATTTCAAAACCTCGGTAGGTTTATGGCAATGGAAACTGCAGAGCTAGAAACATTCTCTAGGATGCTGTTGATTTTCCCATTCCGTATTTTAGGATTTCTTAAGGTCTCGCATTTACAGCTGGCGGCAAAACTTTTCCCAAAGTCTTTTCTGTCAAGCGAGCCTTCCGGATTAACGATTATCACGGCGTATTCGCCATTTAAGATAAAAATGTCAATGACTCTTCTGAAATTAACGATGTTACCTTCAAATGCGATGTTTCCTAGAAACGCAACTATGCAAAAAATATCGGGGTTTGTGTGCGAAGCAAATAAAACACATAAGACTTCAGTAAGGGTTCTACACTGGCGAGAACTACGACCAAAACATTTTGCGCAGATTAATTGTCGTCATTAAGTAGGAGTGTAAAACCCTTTTCCCGCCTGACTTTTATCATGAGAACTACTTCGTGGAGGATAAACCTGATTATTCTGGTCTTAATAATTAGTAAGGGTCATCGACAAATATTTTAAAGTTTTTTGTCTAGTTATTCATACTGGGTCTAAAATAATAACTGACCAGCCTCCGATGTAGGTCACCGAGCCTGACCCGCTGGGCAGATAAACCGTCTATTTTCTAAGTTAAAATCTAAACTGCAGACGTGTGTCGCCGAATGGGTCTTTGTTCGCAACCAGGATCCAGTACGTCGATTTTAAAAATGATTATATACTGCTTAATAAATATGCAGGCGACTTACTCGATAATCCGACTCCATCCATCAGGTCCTGCTGCAGAATAGTTGTTTTGCTATGGCTTCCGTTCAACCTTCATTCGCTTAAGAGGAGGGTGAGGTGCCCGTGTGGCTAGGAATAATTCGATTTTCTTACACTGAAATCGACTGGAAAGCGTACATATCAGTAGATAAATGCGCCTTCGTCGAGAGCGATATTCCTTCTGTTCTCCTTCGTCTCCTTGTAAATTTAACAGAGGATCTGCCGTCTGCGCGTGTTGTCTCCCTCCGATGATCGTGGCAAATTCCCCTCGGAAAAGCAAAACAATCTTTTGCGTCTTCTGATACCTGTATGGATCCAACAAATGCATTGCGACATGTGGGATGGACCTGGCATGCTTTGTTTCAGAATACTCGAACGGTCGGAATGGATATGTTCATAATGTCACCTTTAGTCAGACGTATTCCCATCGACATTCAGGGTTCCCTACCCATACCCTGAATACCACACATTGTCAACTAAGTATAAATAGCTTGGTGATCAAAGTACTAACAATATTGACCAACTGCATAACTTCAACGTTTGCGACTCTTTGATAACCAAAATGAATTTAAGATGGCCGTTATAAATGTTCTCATTCTGATTGCGCTATTTAAAAAACCGGCATCGTTGTCACCTCTAGCCAACATATATTTAAACCTTAACTAAAATTAGTGTAGTTCGTTTTTTACACATGCTATCTCAGTAGACAAACCTATGAGACAATTAACCTTACATCATTTGTTTAAACTTTAATAGACCGAATAAAAATAGGGATATAGACTCAAAGTAAAAGCTGCTGGAGGAACGTATGCCTAATGGTTTTTTATTTCAGTGACTTGCTTGATTTAGCTTAGCAGGCAACAGTCGCGACCGTTCATGAACCATGGGAAAGCGGTTTAAGAGACCGAACGTCTTTTTGTGCGAAAATGCTTCCAAGTAAAAAGTCCGCAGTTCATTGATTTAATTCTACAAATTATATAACAATTGTATTATTTCACACGTGTCTCTTAAAAAACCAACAAAAAACGTTTGATTAACTTTTAAATCCGGCTCTGACTGATAAATATTTGTCTCATGAATTTGAAACGAAACTAGCATTATTTAGAGTACTCAAGTAACCCTCAAAAACATCACACTTACAGTTGGCCTTGGCTTTCAAGTAACTTAACCAACAAAACATCTTTAAGAACGTTTTTGAGATTGTAAATGGAATGAATGCATCCCCTGGGGCCAATTCATTTCATGTATCAGACTGCTAATCCCACCCATCACCAGGGAAATGGAGGGATGAAGAGGATGCTGCAATTAAGGGAGGTGTTTCTTTGCCAATGCACTTGTTATGGTGAGTAAACCACGCTCGAGTTGCTGAAAGTCGCGCCTTAATTGTCAGTACTGTGACTGGCATGATTAGATCCCGACAGATCTCGGGGTACTGCTCAGTCACTTCCCTCCATATGGCTACTCAGGATGTTCTTGTGGTTCGTAACTCTTATAAAGCACAGCCCTCACACGGCGTGCGCTGAAGATCACTCGATTATATCAGTTACTCTTAGCCGGAAAACCATTTCCAAGGAGCTTACAGCCCACGCCGTCATCATCTCATGCTGAGGCTTCGGTTTTATCGAACTTTGTAGGATGATATTAACCCTGCTCACTGCTGGATATTTACGTGAAGCCTCTCTTCCTCTGCCTGGAATTCGACCTTTCACTGATGCTGGGAAGTAGTATAAATTTAGATGATCGCGCAACCTGAGTCAACTACATTCAAGTATAAGTCCTATCAATTAATAATATAGATATAGGCAACAGCGGATTCTCGTGGCATAGTTATCATCCATTGTTGAAATAACGCTGCTTTCCGTTCCATTACCCGCCCTGATCTGCATTTTATCTGTCCTGAATCAAGTAGCTTCATCAACTGAATTTGTTTCGTAGGGCCTGTTATGTCGCAGGATGGGTAACACGGCTATTATTAGGAAAAGTACTTGTACACTATGTCTTCGGCATCTGCCTATTTATGGAATCCTCTAAGATGAATATGTTTTCAACTCTAGCTCAGATTTCGCTTTCCAAAGTGAATGTATCTGTAATTTTTACCACTTTGGAGCATACATATATGTGTTCGCAGTTGACAACCTGTCTCTCCAATGTTGGCGGTTGACAAAAAACACACTGCACTAGACTGATAGGGATAGGGGGGCATTAAATTTTATGGGATGCCATTGAAATATCAGTTCAGTCTAGTGATTAATACCGACTCCCAGTAATTGCGAGTGGTTCAGTGTGGGATGGCGCTGTCAAGCCGTCGCGGTCATTTCTACTGGCTTTTCGGTTAGCCTACGTAGTCTGTTTTGTTCGGAACATTTGCGTTTTCCGTAAACAGGGTTGCCCACCTTGTCTTTTAACACATTTCAACGAGTTTTACCACGACCGGCTGTTATATATACGGTTATCGTGATTCTGGCGGCAGTCTGCAGTCACTGCGAGATTTCGCCAGCCAAAACTAGCATATATGGTCATCACTCGATGAGCATTTTCCGGGAGCTTGTTTCAAAAGTATTTGGACAAATTCATTTATCCGCTTGTGTTACTGATCTTGATAAAAAACTGTAACTTTTGCAGCCCAAAACGCTAAAGTTGGCAGAGGGAGTCAATGAATGCCGAAGATGTCCCACGGAGTCTACACCTATCTGCTTCTATATAAAGACTGTAGTAGTTGTCCGAAACACAAAAATCCCTGTATGCGCGGAATAAATAATTGCCAAGGGCCCCAAACGTAGATTTTGGGTCGCTCTTAGTACAAAAATGGTGGTTTTTGATTTAAGGAAAACGTCTTTTGTGCGAATTCTCCGTCGACATTAAAGACTGGAGGAATATGCCTTGTCCAAGCGTATGCCGAGATTTGCAAATTTTTAACCATAGAGGATGCATTAATCGGCAAGATTTTCTGTTTGAGACTGTCGGCACGCAGTTTTTGCATTACGTGGCTTTGCATATCTTAGTTGGTTTTTTCTGATTCCAAAATCCAAATCGGTGATGTCGTTTATTTGGAAGTTGAACCATGAGGCATAATTTAGCCGACGTTTTCATCAACGCAGGCTATCACGCGTTTACTTTTAATGCTTGTGAGACATGGATGTAAAGGAAGCGGACAAGTGAGCACATCCTTGACATCGAACTAAGGATAAGAAATAATTTTCGGTGCATACAACAAAACAAAATTCCTCAATACTTCAGTTTCTTTAATGACTGTTTTTAAGTATTTGTGTTTTTATATCTCTGTTTGGCGTCTGGGATCAAAGTGAACTTGCGAGCCCTCACTCATGTCTATTTATACAAAATAAAATAATGGGTCTCCACATGCTTGAAACATGAGGCACGCAATAAAATCCCCTGATATCATAAGAATGCAACAGTGCCTTCATAATAAGAAATCGCTGTGAGTTACGAAGATTACATAGTATATCTTAAGATCACCCGCCTCAACTTAATTAGACTTCCGGATTTCTATTTTTAGTTAGCCGATATCGTTTGCAAACCGCTTTGTTAATCATTTAAAAGGTCTGACAACCGACTAGAACCATACCTTTCCTAGGAGCTTTTATTTAGGCAATCAGGTTGATCTTGAAGCCAACGGACGCATGTTTATGCACTACAGCTGAACTGCCCTTGAAGGAGGATTCCAGATTATCGTCGTCTCCCGTTAAATTTAACAAAAGAGCCCAGGCGTGCCGGTTGGTCTAATGCTAACACTACAACTATGCTAAAAAATGCATTCTCCTTGTTGGATATAATTTGCATTTGTTAACAATTTGGCCAAGTTAAAATGAATAAGCTTACGCTGTCATATATTTTTGTCCGATATGCCCGCGTCAGCGAATGGTCTAAACGCAGAAAATAGTTGGGATAAGAGATTTAAAAAGCCTTATTTTCCTTTGGTTTGTTTGTGTCTAATGATACTTGATTATTTGTTATTTGACAAAGATCGATAAGGAGTAAAAAGAGAAGTACACTTATGTCCAAACCCATGGCTAGCCTGACGGGGATCTATTTCAAACTCAGAAGAGTTTTATAGGAGAGGATGAGCAGTCATCACTGATGAATATCTTTAATGTGCCAGAACGTTTTTAGAGGAGATAGTAGCAATAATCTTCATTTGCATATCTTGTTGGTTAGATAAAAATTCTGAATGGTTAAAAAATTTCCCAAAATGAAGCTCAGTCTGGTTCCGTCGCAAGTGACGGAAATGAGAGGCCACAATTGTCACAGAGCTGAATACAAACTGACCTTAATGAAGTGATCTAGAAAATTAAGCTCCGTGACATTTTTTATACATAAGGACACTTGCAATCGCAGATACGTCAAAACAAGCTGACAACAACGATGAAGTTAGTTCCACGATAGGAAATCTGCAAATCACACATCAAATGACATGATTTAAGAACACCCGTGTCTGCTGACCAAGGCGTGGGCAATGTGTGTCGGCCAATATAGGTCTACTAGGTCACCTACGTATTCATGAACACCTGCGGCAGACCACCGTCGGCCATAACACACCACCACACATTTCCCCACTAACACCTGAATCACACATCAACATCACCCGTCAGCACACGCGCTAAGCAAAAAAACATCGACTGATATTTTCTTTCAGTGTAAGAAATGAGTGAATACAAAGATTTTCAACGTTTAGCTCTTGTTGATTCCTGACAGGTAGGAGATCCGAAAGGTTTGATATCGTCTTACAAACCATGAAAATAAGCGATTCGCTGTAAACAAGACGAGGGGTCGAACACCGAAACATTTTATTTTTCTGAGCTTTCAGACTCATGCAGGAGTCCATCGTTAGAGATGGCAGCAGCAACAGAACAAGAGACAGTTATAGGACGAGTAAGCCAGTCATCGACCGGCGGTGCAAGACTGGAGGTGACTGCGTAGGGCTCTGTGCGCTGGCGCCAGACCGATAAATCGATTGATTAAGTTTTCATCAGACGACCGGGCTTCAGTCAATTCTCGGCCCGTTTTGTTTCCAGCGTAAGCGACTATTTTGGTGGCTGCGAAGTTAAACTCATGACCTGTTTCGTAGGTGTGGGCGGCCATTCGTGATAATGCGTCGCGTCGTCGCACGGCCAGCACGTATCCAGTCTGGTCTGTTTAGTTACAATGACACTTTTGGCACGGGATCGGATGCAAAATTCCGACACTCGACTCCGCAGCAATGTGCTCGGTCGCTTCCGAGCAGAAACAACGTAGTTGTAAGATGAACATTCATCAGGTATTTTAACGCTTCTACTGACTTACAAGATACGAGCGCTGTCTCCCACAAATATGAGTACCTTGAAAAGGACAAGCAAGAAATGAGCGACAAGAACAACAAACATTCTTAACAATTTGCACGATACTATTGTTAAATTAGCAGCGCTTAAACGAACAAATCCAGGCAGAGGTAATCGGAGTAGTTGTAACTTCAGCTTCCGGATTTCAACGGAAGTTTGGAAGGTTGTAAGGTTTTTTACATGAACTACCTCGTCGGAATTCTGAATAGACTGATTAACATAAATTCAAAGTAATCCACTAGACACCTACAGTAGGTGGACTAACACATGAAATGTCAACCGAAATTCCGAAGTGCGTTTTCGTTTCGAAAAGATTAATTAAGTGGGGTTGTAAACCTAATCATCATGCAGCATAATTCTATAATAATACTTCCAATTTTATATTTGAAGAAAGGTGTATTTCGGTTTGCAAAAGTTTTTCCAATCCCCGATTGATTTTGAACCCTACCTGGCGTTACACTTGCATTAACGGTTTGCAACCTACAAGCCGTATATTGTCTGCGTGCGAAAAACCATACATTTCCCCACGGTATTAAGAGGAGACCAAATGGGTTCATAAAATTTAGCAGTGGATTTGAGACATATTGTTAATATTATAAGCTATATTGTTAAATACATAAGCATGACGTCTTATGGACGGGCATTTCACGGTATTAAAAAATCTCACAATTAGAAATTTTTTTAAAACCGAATAACACCCCTCCTCCAAGTATCAAATCGGATGAAAACGACATTTTCTACCGAATGAGCAAGAGAATGAATATTTTTATGCGTGCTTTTCATTGAATATAATTGAATTTTTAAGGACATCGAAAATCAATGAGAATAATTTGTGCTACTTTAATAATCATTTTTTACAGTGTGATTTTTTCATGCAGTCAGAAGGAAGTTCGTTCGGAAACCGGCAGCTCGCGGTAACTGGATTATTATGGTATTAAGCTGCATGATGGTTAGTTTTACAAACCTACTTGATTTATCCTTTTGAGACGAAAACACATTTCGGGATTTCGGTTGATATTTTACGAGTTAGCGCACCTACTGTACTTAATCATTTTTGCAGAAAAATAACATGATAAACTGTCGCAAAGAAGATTCGGCGTTACGATGGAATTATTCATCAAAAGACGATTTAATCATATCAACCCGAAAGTCCAAAATTTACTGCCCGTTAGTTGAAAACACAAAACGGCTATGAAACCTCATCTTTGACAGTATGTATGAAGTGCGGCCTAAAATTTGGACAAGCTTCCTGTGTCCATTTACCTCCGGTTAAAACCATGGATCACCTGGTAATCCAATTGCCAGTCCTTAGCACAGAGACTAGCAAATCGATGTCTGGAGCACAAACACATCCCGCCCCACGTGATGGACATCTTCACACGCAACGGTCGAACGATCACATCCGCGAATCAATCTTCAATGGCCGCATTCGTACAAAGGGGTGTCGGAATGTCTGCGAAGGTGTCTTGGGAATGCACAGAAAACGCCTCTGAACACCTCAACCTTCTGTTCTTCGTCAGGCCATATGTCACCATATGAATAAACAGTAAGCTATTTGCGCAATCGTTATGTGCTGAAGAGCTGCCGCACAGCAACATAATACTGCTCCTTCGCGAAGGCGCAAATAGCAGTCATCCGGGCACACCAGAAAACGAAGTGCGTGAAAAAAGGACATCCCACAGACTTTGTCGACGTGCCGGCTTAATGTCAATGACCTCGACGCCGAATTCCAGCTCTGAATTAGTTAATTGTTAGCAATTGCCCTCCACCGGGAATATAAACGACCGCCCTTTCTTCTTCGCTGCCTCAGTGAGCATAGACTCTCCAAAATGATTCTACTTATCAGCAAATAACAACTTCACTTTGAATTGTACTTTTTAGCTCTATGTACCTATGTTCTGTAATCTGTGTCTTGAACACTTGTAAAAACGTGTTTTTCTTCGCACTGTGGTATTGACTACCATCCATTTGAGGCGCTTTTTTACTCTACATTCGGATGACCATTTGACTCCACAATAAGGCACTGCTCATTTGCAAATACTGATTTAAAAGGCATCTTGCATATTTTACAAGTGGAAAGTGATGGTGAGCACACCAAAAATACACTTAAGGCCATTTGCATTAGGTTAAAGCAAATACTTTTTCATTACATCAGAACATTCTAGACGCAAACCGCTGCCGTAGCTTTGACTTTCAATAAACTTGTGCCACGTAATTGTCAAAATGCATAGAAGGACCTAATGGCGGTTTCAATTCAGACGTGACTTAGAACAGCAAGGGTAAAGTCGATGAAATAAAGTAGAGACCGAAGACCAAAATAACCATTTACAGGTGGTTTGTATGGCTTCAGCATTAAAATTAAAACCATATATTTTGCGGATAGTGGCTTATCGGGTGGCTCAATTAGAAGGACTCAGACGTGTATAGACCCTATGCCTTTCAAATGCTCAAAACATTAGCAGTTTACTTGGCCGTTTATACCACAACACACTGCAATTAACTTGTTGTTGTGTTTAAGGCATAGTTACAACAGGACGCACCAAACCGTCCATGGGCGAGCAAATATCGTCGTGTATCGCTGTTTGTCACTAGGGTTACGGGTCAGGGCTTACTATATAATAAGGAATGCGGGTCCTTGTATTTGCTCGTAAGCCTCTTTGTTTCTTTAATTTACAGTGTAAAAATGAACGTCCATTTGACGAGAAATCTCCATCGCGCGACCTTTGGCAAAGATCGTCGGGTGTGAACACTAATTCGGCTTTCACTACCGACTTCCCTTTTTCAAACGTGGCCGCAGGAACAATTACTTGCAGACGTAATTATTTTGTTCTGTTCAGTCAACCGTGAGGGCAACTTGGCAAGGAAAAGATGCAGTTGGCGAAACCAATATAATTGCAAAGGAGGCACTACCGTGAGATAATGCGACCGAAGTATTCGCCTACATTCGAAAGGCAAAATCAGTGAAATAGAAATATCTGTTTTATCACGGATTTGTTTTATGTACCCATGCAAATAACAGAACGTCTGGGCAGCAGCTGCTGAAATTTTGTTAGTTCCTTATGCATTACTGACTATTTGTCTTTTCTCTAGATCTCGGCCTTGATTCGAATGTTATTCAGCCGCCACTGTCTGAACTAAGGATAAGCACAATCAAAGTCTGTCCTGAGATAAGGTGGAAGCATTTACGTGGGATATCATAGATCGACAGTTGATTTCCTGTTCAGCATAAAAACTTGAGTGCTAGGAATCCCTTGAGAACGTTACAGAAACATACTTTTGAAGAAACAGATATGAAGTTGTTCGCCAATAACCCGGTGGATACGCACCTGAACGGATTAACAGTCGCATGAAAGTTTTGTTGTAGGGGAAGCCAAGCCTTTAACATAACTCAGATACGATTTTCGGGCTAAGTTGATAAAAAAGGCAATAACTAAAGAGACCGATTTTGTACCTACTCTGGCGCAAAAACAGACCAAAACTTTACTTCCTCTTAGGAAAAGACTATTTACCAACTTAAACGGAAGTCAATAAACTGGACTAGAAATAAATTGTCATTCGGTCTTAAAGATGCGTTCTGGAAAGTTTGCAGTTGCTTGGATGTCTGGTGGTCGTTGTCTTAAACCTCAGAAGCCCTTAAGTTCAACTAAATGTCGGGGGCCTATCTGAGTGATTCTTGCAGCTTTTTTGCGTTCACATTGTACTGGTCATTAATGCCTGAACTATAGAAAATCTTCGGTCTCGGTCATAAAAAATATGCCAAGAAATTTGTTGACATATGAACGTAGGATAAAGTTCTTTAAGATAGGACATGATTTAGTAGACAAATAAATGAGAACGGTCAGAGGTGTCTTTTATGGTAAACTTACATGCGCACAAAAAGAACATGTGAGAAGATTTATCATCGCCTGGAGTTCTATTCCACGGCTTGAGTTGACTGTAAGACTACTAGATCGTATGTTCTTCATCCTTAAACGCGTCATCAAACATAATAAGTCGAGCACCAGTCTTCCCACGCGTTCAACTATATGCCAAAGAACAAGCAATAACCTCTATTTTTTTCGCTTCATCTTGTTACTTTTCGAAATAATACATGCCGTTCAAATTTAGAGAACAATCCATCGAACTTCATGCTCTCTTAAGAAAATGATGAGAATTCTTGCCTCCTTTGTCGGGGCCTTTAATGTAGCCTTTTTAGCTGGACATTGAAAAAGATAAATGGTAGAACTTCTTCCCTCTAATTTTGAATTTTTGTAATGCGACCTGCATCTGCTATTCTACTGTCTCCTAATTTTCTCAGCCAATGGGAATCTACGGAAGTTTCCTAGTTAGTGAGCATTCAAACCAAGTTTATCATTTTATCTTACAGTATCAACGTGAAATACGTTAACTGAGCTTCGTATATTAAACACGTTTAAACTATCACTCTGACAAACTAAATTACCTTCAGTTAGTACTTTTACTTTTTGATATTAGTGTGTTTCCGAGCATTGTTCGTTATATTTCGTGGAACATAGGTAGTCTTCGACCCATCGAAGTGGCCTATATGTAACAGCGAGTTGGAACTCCAAATCAACGATAGCTACGATGAAACAAGTACATTGTGCCAGCATGCTCGAACGTGACCACTTCAAGCATTGGTGTCAAGATAGGGCAGTTTTGTCAGGGTATCGTGAGCATGACACGGATCCTCAAAATAAATTTTTCATATGGTGATAAAAAATAAATGCAAATGTCGCATATGGTGCAGTGTTGCATAAAAGTCCTTTTTATATAAAGATAGGATGGTTAGAGATGGTCCGTCCGCCCTCTTTTTTGATCATGTTTTTAGATTTTAAACAATCAAACCGTAAAACTGCTCCACTCGTGCATTTTAAGCGAACTTTTTGTAGCCGCTCAAAATTTGCAGCTTAAAGACACCCATAACAAGCATTCTTTCCCTACTAGTCATTCTAAAAAATCAGAAGCAACTGCGATTCATGGTGAGCCTTCGTGATTAAAGTTTACTCGTTGGCACAGGAATTGTGACAAATTGCGTCTCAATGATTCAGAAAGTGATAACTTCTTAAATAGTTCAACCATCCAAAACCATTTCAGTCTTTTGAATCATAAGTCACAAAATATCCAAAGTTGTGAGTGAGATTAACACAAAACACACAAACGGTCCGAACGTCTGAATTACTGCAAACACGGCACTTAAATATCAGCTACAATTTGCATCATTTTTCAGTATTTAAACCCAAGGTCGGATAATCTAAAGATACACGACAGGACTTTGGAAGAAAAGGACAAATTACTTCTTGTTAGCCTTAACGTGGTCAAACGATCATAATTAACTTATCTATGTAAGCACCGTGCATGCAACTTGGTGGGCTTAAACTGAAAACCAAAACAACATCGTTCTCCTTTTTCCTTTATAAGAGATTCTAGGTTGAGCAGTACGCGCCATCGGTTGAAGGAGTTACTTGTGGCAAACGCCGGTGCTTGCAAAACAGTGATAATTTAGCGGAGATCGCTTTGTAAAAAGTTCATTTTCGACAAATCAGCAAGCACAGCGAAGACTACACAAAAAGTTTTTTTGCAGTTGAACCTCGCAATATTTAATTTATAGTGCATTTTTGCATAGAATTAAGGCATTACTATAGGCCAGATCGGTAGAACTTTAAAGCGAACGATGGATTCAGCACGATGGTTGGGCTAATCTTGAACAACTGGATGTACGCCAAAGCGCATCACATAAAGCATAGATAGGGGATGATGGTTTTAGGGGGTAGTTGCAAAGGCGACCACTTCAGCAAGTGTTTTCGTTAATGACCACATGAACGGATATTAAACGAATGTCTGAAATCCAAGCAAAAGGGGGAAGAGCAATTCATTGCAATGCTCCAAAGGTATAAAATTAGTCACGTTAGTTGGTGGTCAGGAGCACTTCGATATCTCCATAGAAGTGTCAAAAACTGGGGGAGATAAATTATCTGAAGGAGAATTTATCAGGTTATAATCACACTTCTGCAAGTATCTATCTCAAGAAATGTAAGTCAAAATCCTAGAGCGTGCTTTCGATTACAAATGATTACTTAGGTGGTTTTGTGATATAAAATGCCATGTAGCACAATCCTATGCTATTTCAGCAAGGCAAAAAGGCCGAATTTTGAAACAGCTTTCTACTGGCCTGCCAAAACTGCACTGACCAAAAAAGCCTACTTATATATCGTGACTTTCTCCCGTTATTATTCGAAGCCTGTTTCCATAGATTCAAATGTATTTTATAGAAAACAACCATAAAATTATTCACTTGTATACGTATTCGGTGTTAGATTACGCCTTTCAAGTTTCAAACTAAAAGAAAACATGTCTTACTTTCAAAAGTTTGTAAGTATGGCACTTTTAAAACACAAAGTCCTATATTCGTTCGCTTACTTATGCTCCCTATGAAGTATATATACAAAATGATCTGCATCCACTGCTAAATTTTATGAGCCCTATAAAACGTCTCTTTAACTTTGAGGTGTAATTTGTAGTATCCAATACACAGAATATAGTTTGGAAATCGCAAGCCCAAGTATTACTGCTGGATGGATTTAAAATTTTCTGTGAATTGAGGAAGTATTTTTTAAAACTAAAGCTACCTCTTATTTACGTAAAACATCTAAAGAATATGCAATATGATGCCAACTAAATATAAAAATACTTCGCGATCGTTTTTTATAGAATGTATTTGAATTTATATGTGCAGACCTCAAATATTAATGAGCGTTAGCCATACTATACAATGATCTTTTTTCATAGTACGTTTTTTCAACCGTCTGGAGGGAAATTATATCAAAAGCCGACATGTTTGCGTGACCGAAGTACCACAGTACATTAACTTTTACAACTCCATCTCAGTAATCCTTTCTAACCAAAAGTACCCTTCAGAATTTCGGTCAAAATTTCATAAGTTAGGAACGTTACTTTGTGTATGATGATTATTATGCATTCCAAAAGGGGAGACGTGCAGCTTTTCCATCAGTTAAGCTAGTAGTAGTCGTTTTATCTTTTGGGCTAAAATAATTGCAGCATTAAGTTTGCAAAACAGAAATTACTTTAAATTACCACAACCATCCTCCCTTTCCTATTCTTCGTCAAACCACGAACCACTTAATTATTATTATGCACTACGGTAATTTAAACCTGCTGGCATAATGTCGGGCTGACAAAAGCGGTTATTAGTTAGTTTGCAGTGTTTTGGCCAATTATTAGGCTGTTGTGATTATGGTACACGTATCTGATGAATGCACACTGGGTTCGACATGTACATATATATTCATCCTGAAAAGAACGTTGACAAAAAGGTTCCCTCTGTTTTGATAACGCGCCGTGAAAACAAACGCGACAACATATTTCAGCCTTGTGAAGAAAAGCACTGGATGTATTAACTAGAACTTCACATTTCATTTAACAGTGCAGGGAAAGACGGCCGTCCCACATTAGTAAAAATAAGAGCTGTTTTTAGGCGTCTCTCCTTGGAGGTCTGATGCATGAACACTGATAAGAAAGATCGCTTTGATACTTATGCTCCCTCTTTGTAGAAATAAAAATAAAAACCCCTATTGGAACCGATTCTCACAAGTAAAAACAGCCATGGATCAAACAGTTGTTACTGGCTACTCTATTGGACCAATATATAGTTATAGGAATAGCTACGAGCAGAACTGCAATAACACCACATCCGTAAGTGCTGGAGATTGCACTGTTTTAGAAATATGAAATATCACCGTAGTTCTGATAGTACAACATCTACGCTCTTTTACGAGATGGTACAATTTTAATGTAAATAATAATTAGCATTCATATTTGGTTGTGACAGGTATGCAATTGCGCAGGTTTTTGATGATTTTTGTTATTTATACGCAACCTATCATATAAGAGCAATTTTGCTAAGCATAAAGGAATGTGGAAAATACATATGCGAGGGTTTTAGTCCAGAACCAACAAATTGATTCTCAAGAAACTCCGCCGAAACTGGTGTTTGACCTGCAAACGAAATTGTAAGGTTGGAGCAGGTGCAGGTTTTACACACGTGGGTGGCCCCGAATAATGTCTCGTATAAAATAGGTAGCTTTAAGACCACCATATTCACTTTTCCTATCGTCTTCCCTTCTTTTGTATGTCGACCGACGTAAATGACTGTCTTCCAAGTAATAAAACAGCGGGACCACAACAGACATTTCATTTACAAACTTGAAACTCTTTGTCTCTTGAATTTTAACTTAAATACCACAACGGCGAGAGCAGGGTATGTTCAGAGACGTGACTTACCCTCTGATCGTATCCGCTCTGTTAAACTATCTTACCGAAGTGTGCGATCATTTGGATAAAACCTGACGGCAAAAAACTAAAAATGCCTTAAAAATCTCAGTTTATTAATAACC
The DNA here is from genome assembly GCA_902702965.1 of Spirometra erinaceieuropaei. NCBI lineage: Eukaryota > Metazoa > Platyhelminthes > Cestoda > Diphyllobothriidea > Diphyllobothriidae > Spirometra > Spirometra erinaceieuropaei. The sequence goes on from CACRXP010000160.1 coordinate 311,152, forward strand.
CAAATGATACACAATCACATTTGAAAGAACTTAGTGGTCATGTGCATTGGTAAAAAATTGGATTTAATAAACACTTTGATCTTGCAAGCCAAATGAAAGTCACTAAATAAAATGAGCAACTGTTATCGCTAATTCTCTGATCATAACAGGTTTGACAGAGTTCTAAACTCTAAACGAGTGGACGCCTTAAATCTATGGTTGAATGTTGCAGGTCCATTTCTTTTAATTTAAGCATCCTTTACTTATATGTTGTACATTAAATGAGCTCTTCTTGCCTGAGATTTAAACAAGAAAATTAAAAGCAATCAACATCCGTGAGTTTGGAGTAAATCGTCCGAGGACTTATTGAGATTTATACTCCTGTTTGCCTGCACTAAATCATTTCGGCTACTAAATATCAATTGAATGTCCCGATTCACCTGATACATTTGGAATATTCGTCTTTCAAATTTTTGCCAGGTCTGTACATGGTTGGTGATTCGACTCATGAAACAGGGTGCTCAAAAGGTGTTTGATTGTTTCGAGGCACCTCGAGCTTGCGTATTGTATATATTATCCTAATTGTTACGAAAAAGGTTTATCCCCAAAGCAGATCCTTATTTTTCAGTTTGCTCAAAGGACGATATTTACACATTTTGGCGCAAATGAACGCTACCGTATATTCAGACAAGGGTCTGCGTTAATAACGGGTCTAGATTATACTTATCCATTATTCTTTTTCTACTAGAGGGCAATGATCTGGGGAGAAGGCTTTACCGAAATAAAATTCGCTCCTTAAAAACTTCGTTTGTTCTGAGAAAGTAAGATGAAAAATGATGTTTCAGCAGACCGAAATTCTTGACCGTCTTGAAAACATCAAATCAACTTATTTGCTTGACCACATGCTA
>CACRXP010000160.1:312309-324756 GCA_902702965.1 Spirometra erinaceieuropaei
GTGCGTGACATTTCTGTGGGAAACAACTAGCTTAAGGGAGAGATTATACAAAAAGACTGTGAATCCTCAAACCGGATGTGAAAATGCGTTTTTGACGTTCTTTTGGTGTCGGGAGTGTTAGAGCTTCCGCCTTACTTCTTGTCAGCGGACTTATGCAAATTATCTGTTATCACCTGCCATAAATAAACTTCGGTAGGACAGCGTAAATTTTGATAGCTTTCTCGGAATCAGCAGTCTAAAACGTCAAATAAACTCTCTGCCACAGAATGGAAAAACCCATGATGTTTTATTGTTATTACATACCCTTCATTCTTGTACGTCAATGAGCTAGTAAATCTCTAGCAAAAAGCCTGAGAATTGGACTTTTGGCTGTGAAATCTGACATTTGCAAAGATATGCGACCGAAAAATTGTTATGTGTTAACGGTTTTCGGTTAAAGCAGGCAATTTTTGTTCTCGTTCAGAACAATTTAAAGTGCTGCGTCGAGTAAAATATTAGGGATATTGGTTTCTATTTCTTTTGGTCAGTTGCTTAACGTTTTGTATTCTCCTCAAAAAAATATTAGACTATTGAGGACTTGTGTTTCATAACTAAAACGCCACCAACGTTTGATGCTAACCAAACTTCCCTACCGAAACCTGGCGTATGGGTGGTTCCACCCTTGATCCAGAAGCTTCAATCAGGGCTCCCAAGGCTCAGTCCCCTACTGACAGGCGTTAATCAAAAGGCAATTCTCGATTTTATTGGTATCTTAGAGCCAACTACCCACAGTAAACTCTTAAATGTGGTTCAAAAGTTTAAGGATCTTTTCTAGTCGCGCCAAACATTGCACTGTAGGGAGTGAAATATTAACAAAAACCAAGCAAAGTAGTAAGCAAATTCTCTGAATTTCCTGGTGCCCTGTTTTAAATTTTTGCGGTGTACATTTCGGCCTGCAAGAAAATCTTGAACTTTTGAGTACATAAGACTGAAAATTGGAGAATTTGCTATTTTGCACGTGGACGAAATGAAAGCTTGGAAAACAAAAAGTTATCTTGTGTTTTCTTGAATGAGTAAGAGCAGAAACGTTCTATCCCGTTTGGAATTGTTTATATTGTAGTGAACTTTTTTTGCACGCAATGCGATTGGGCATTTTGATAGCGGTTCGTCACTTATAATTTTTGAAATGCATTTTCCCTGACCCAGTTTGCATAGTCTGTCCAATTGTTAACTACTTATGCAAATGTTGCTGATAAAACAAACCGATTGTTAAGGTTTTCCTGAGGAACTATGAAATGACACGAGTCACTGAAGGTCTTGCACATACTTTCGCGAAGTGATTTTCCCCCCAAATTTAACGTAAGCTGCATTCGACAGTACCTTCACTGAGTGGTTGTTTTTTTCCAGTATAATATTTCATGCCGGATGTGAAGTCAGCGACTGCATAATCTTCCTGGTTATTCAAGTTTTCATGATATTTGAGTCCCTGAATATCGTAATATCTGAACTTTGGAGTGCTTTTTGGATGAAATCGCTTATTTTTCTGAAAGAAGTTTTGCAGAATGACAAGCATCTTGCTCTACGAACACATCAAACCATTAAAGAAGGCTCGGTGTGCTTACATTCCTTTTCATGTCACCTCATCAGCCGAGCAAATGTGTGTGTCAGGTTTTATTTGAAAGTCTAGCCTAGTTTCGAAGCTGAACTGAGGGCATCGATTCCTTTGAGGATTTGAAATTTCGATGTGGATCTAGCTTGTACGACCACTTAGCAAACCGACGGGTAAGGTTCCCTTGAATACGAGAATAGAGATAATAAGAGATTTTGCAGATAAAGAAAAAAATTTAGAGGAAAAAGTTGAATGAAGCAATAGACTGACAGAATTTTGGTTAATTGCTTCAATTCACTTTATAACAATAGCGCGCAATAAAAAATAATATCTCCAAAATCGTAAAATAACGAGAAGATGAAACTATCACCAACTTATACGGGCACACTTTTCGTGGAAAGGTAAGACCTCCTAAAAACCAAACAATAACGGGACGTAATCCAAACCAAAAAACATCGATGAAGTCAGTTATAATGGTCCCACCCTAAATCCAAGAGTAACTCTAAGGCTACAACTAGCCATAGCCATAACCCTACAGCCAACTTAAACCCCTAAATTTACCTAAACTCCGAAAACTTATCCCATCCCTAACCCTAACCTTAAAACTAACCCAACCCTAACTTTGTAAATAAGGCTGCCAATTCCCATAACCCCATTTTTAGACTCTCACTCCAAACTCCACCCGTAAATCTATGAACGACATCCAACCAACACATCAGTCCCAAAAGCGTCTGAATAGCGGTAAAATCACGATGCAACACGTCTATGTCCTTAGCCTCCCCCATTACACTCTTATTCTGCCCGCTAATCCCACCGCACAAATTCCATGGTTCTGGTGCCAATCCCAGTAACGCGCACTGTAACCTGAAGACTGGTGGATCGAATTCTAGCCGGTAGTATTACATGCCTGCCTAGATGACATAAGTAGCTAACTATATAATAATAATAAGGACGTGGTCCTGCACATCAAATTTTTACCGAAGTTTCTACCCTTTTTCTTAAGAGGATAATTGGACAGATGAGGTAAGACCACACCAGGAATTTCCCGTCACTGGTGAATTCAGGCGCTCTCCTCCATCATTGTTCGTTGTCTATTGCGCTTGAGTAAACATTTTATAAAATAAATACATAGGCTTCGGAAACATTGGACGGCTTGAGTTGTTGATGGACAGAATTAATCGACCAGAGCCACAATGCGAGGACAAAGTAAAAATGTCTTATAGCTTTGAAGAAGAGTGACCAAGATGCCTTATAATTGTCTATTCCACTCGAGATTTTTTCAAATGTTAGCTTGTCCACACACGCCATTAAACAGTTGCCCACCACACCTTGATGCAAAATAGATGGTCAAACCAATATAGAATTCGAAACCCCTCTCCTTAACCTAATCACCATATCCCTGCACAGTCTATCAGAGTGTCGCTGTTCATGCAGCCCGCCTGGAATACTCGTTCGCTGCTAAAAAATATCGCGTTTAACCGGGCGGAAAGAAAAACAGCTCTGGTGGCCTGACGACCCGTCCGCTGCGAAGTGAACATTGCGCCTCGCAGTGAGATCTGCTTTTTTCAAACAGGGACACCTGGAACAGGTGTTTCTGTAGACTATACCTTCTCCTTGAGTGGGATTCAAAGGGCGGAGCAACGAGGGGCCGGAGTTACCGTCGACACCAAAAATGACGTCATGAGACAACTTTCCAGCATTCCGCAGCAAATCAAATATAGCCTAATGACCGTTCCGCGGGATGAATTCGTCACTGTCATCAGTACGTACGTGAGTCCCCAAAAATCCAGCTCGAGCGACTCAAAGTAAAGATTCAATGGAGTCCTGCATCCCCCCTGCGACTATGTTGAAGGCAGACAGATTGCTTGCCCTTGGTTAATATAACGCTCACGTGGGCAGAGGTTAGGCTACCTGGTACGGAGTGCTAAGTCACCACGTGCTCGACAACTGCGATAGCATCATTGACAGCCTCTGGACTACGTCTTCGTCAGGGAATGTGAATAACGCGATTTGGTAGTGGCCAAGACCATGTATGGTGCAGACTGTTGGATGGATGCCGCTCTGTCGCCTCGAAGGTGAGGTTTCTGTTGTAATCTCCCTGGTGACCGGAAGAAGAGCCAGCATGATATGGTTGAATGCCGACTGATTTGTAGCCATCGCATTGATCTCAACTTAGAAGGAATACACTATATGGAAACGAATTAGAATGTTTTGAAGAAATGGAAGGGACCGTGGAATGTCACTTAGATCATCATTTGAAAAGACCTCGGTTGTGCCTACTGTCAGAATCAGGACTGGTTAGACGACAACGACAATGGGATGCGGCGCCTGCTCTCCAATAATGACAGTCTACGTAAACTGCTGACAAAAAGAGGACTGACGCCAGTAGTGTCTCATTCTTCTGATGGCGATGCTTACTGCAGCAGAATCTGAGGGATGGTGCAGAACGATTGCCTAACTCGTAAAGCCGAAGGGATCTAAGGGCACACTGCCCTAGGTGAGAGGGAAGAGTCCCTTTTCGTTCTCAAAGCTGTCTACGGTCCCCGAGCCAAGGGGACTGCGCTACTTCTCAGCCAAGACGTCGCAGTGATGCTGTTGGAGAAACTGCATACCCTGGAGCTTTGGACCGAATACTTAATGGCACCCTCAACCACCCGTCAGCAGTCTGTAAAGAAGCCACCAGTAGACTTTTGTATGTGGACACCAGCGCAGAACTCGATCGTCCGCCTACTTCTCAAAATATACTAAAACCGTGAAACAACCGTCCAGCGGTAAATTACCGGGCGCCGATAGATTTCCAACAGACATTCCCAAATATGGTGGCTCTAAGTCGTAAATAAGATTTTTAACTGTTCCGGTATGTGTTGCTACAAGTATACCTCCCCCAGGACTTCAAAGATAATACCACTGTGCACTATAGAAGCGTAAGTAGCTCCCAGAAAGCCAGTGATAACAACAGATGCCCGTAACATCCTCAAACGAGTTCTCATCAATCGACTGAAATCACATCTGGAGATTGGATGACCTCCAGGAATTTAATCCGGACTTTGGCCCAAATATTCATGTATAAAATTCTCGGTCTGACCCTACAGACTTTGAATGAGGTGATCTACTCCAACTTCGTAGATAATTTCTGAGGAAATTAAAAAGCGACAATGAAGGCCGTCTCCAACATTAAATTCGTGGATCTGACGAAGGCCCTGGATAATGTGAACCCATATGAATTTTGGAAAGTCGGATATAAATTCGGATGTCCATATCAGTTTACACAGATAGTGATGTACCAGCGTGACATAATTTGGCATACCTCAACGGAAAATAGTTCAGCTCCGGCAGCATTCGCGATAACAAATGAGGTAAAGTAGGCTTCTGCACTGGCTACTGCTATCTTTACTCTCACCTACGCAGTCATGCGGATTGCGTAACTCGTGAGGAGCAGCCGGGGATCGACAACGCTTACCGAACCGACGGAAAACTGTTCATCTTCCGAAGCCTGAGAGTAAGCATTACGGTTCACTACTTACTCCCTTCGGATGATTGTTCGCTACACTCTATAACGGATGTTAAAATGCAACAAAATTTAAACTTCTCAGTCTCTCCTGATCAAAATTCTGACTAGCAGTCACCACGGAGAAGGCAGCGGTCGTGATCTAAAAGGCGCCAAATAATGACTATTACGTACCTAGTTTCAATAACAATGTTAGTGGATTCTCATCAACGCACAAATCCGTGTGCCCGAGACGTACCATGTCAAGGAGCATCAAGGGCCACAAACTTCAAAGCCACTTTGACCTTTGTGTAGCTGCGACACTTTGCTTGGAAACGTCGCAAAAACATGTTGTCCTAACAACTTTCTTCCACAGTACGGAGACGTGAACTCTTTTTGAATCACAGGCAAGAAAACTTAACCATTTTCACCTGAGCTGCCTCCGAAGAATATTGAAGGTTAAGTGGAGGGAAGAGATTTTGATGATAAAATCCCGGAAAGGACCGGTGCCCCCAGTAATTACGTTATGGTGGAACAAACTCAACTACGATCGAGCGGCCGCACCGTGAGGATTGACGATGAGGGCCTTCCCGAGTGGCTATTCCTCTCGGACAGAACCGACAAAAGCGCTGCTACAAAGAAACCTCAAGGAATTTCCTCAAGCATCTGTAAATCAGTCCTGATACATCGAAGGATTTCACCAAAGATCAAAAGACGTGGCACACTGCCGCAAAAACTGGAATAAGCCATCTTCGAAGCCAATCGAATCGTTGCCGATAAAGTTAAAAGAGAGACCTGCAAGACTCAGGTACTACCCACTACTGACTCAAACTCTTTACCCCTGGGCTGTGTACACACTCTCATCAGGCATTTTAGACACAGGTCTTCATTGCTTGACATATCCGGATGCATTGCAATATCAATACGATCTCAGAGCAACTGTCTGCAAAACCTCAAGGCCATTTTCCTCACTACCAGTCATATGGACTTCTTTCCAGTCCGTCCCAATTGCGACTGAACATTCTCATCATGCTCAGTCCTGGTCGGCCATCTACGAATCCGTCGAATCGAGATCGGTGAGCTAGTTCCCGGAGCTCTGACATGCATCCGTCGTTCCCCTTTCACCTGCGCACACTGTCCAACATGGAACAATTCTTATAAATGCGCCTCCACGGGATCATGAGGCAAAGGACGGCAATCCAGATTCCGTCAACACCTTTCTCTCTCTCTCTCTGTACCTGCTCACGCGCCATACGCCCTGAATGAACTTGAATCATAACACGTGTATATATCCCACCCCCCGTAACGCATGCAACTCACTTCTCCATCGCTGATACCACGACCGAAACGTCGCATGTCACAACATGAGCATCTCACGTAAGTACGAAGACTTTCCTATGATAATTCCTAGTACATGATGTGGGTACCAGATCGTGTCTGGCACACGAATACGAGCTGTCTAAACCTGTCAATCACTGCATCCAATCCTATCAGCAGCTGAATAACAGGCGCGGACAACCGACCGGTGCTTTGAAGGGGGAAGAAAAAAGTGGTGCCGACAGTGGGAAACCATCTCCACAGCAAAGCGCTGTCTTCCCCTCTCTACTAAAATTGACCTGTATGAATCTATCAAGGTGTCCAAAGATTTAAGGTTGCAAACTCCCAAGATAAGTTGGTTCCCATGAGAGTATTTTAAAGTGTCAGGAAGACGGAGAGACAAACTGCGGTGGCCCCGGCCTTTATGGCACTCTTGCGTTCACCCCTAGAACGAGTCACATGGATGTTGCGCTGCACAAACGCGGGGTCAGGCTAGGGTCCTGCACGCGTTACTGGACCGTGCACCCATAACAAATGTCTTACAGGAGGGTTGTGGTGTTGCGCGTTTGCTCCCTAGAAAGGACCGCGAAAAGGATGCGCTGGAACAACAAAGGGACTTAGTTGGTATCCGGCGGGCGTTTTCGTGAATACGCGCCCATAGCAAATGCCAACATTAGGGTGTGGTTGCACGCCTAGGTGCAGATTCGAGTCGCGCCAACTGGGGTATTCGCCGCCCACGTTTTTCTATTGTACTGAATCCTCGTCAGTGTACATTATGCACCAGCTTTGGTGACACGCCTAGGTAGGGGTTTCCACTGTGCCATCCACCTGAACTCTCTTCCGCCCCTGGTCTTCTTGGATCATTTGACACCGGGTTCAGGTGGAGGAGGAGAAAGAGGAGGAAGAGAGGATGTGGTAGGTGCTGCTAAGTTACCGTCCCAGCGCCCACTATAGTGCCGGGCACACGGTTGACGTCGACAGAAACGACGGTCGGACTGTCGTCGGTTTCCCGGCTGTCAGGACCGCCTCCGCGGTTGCTCCATTGGTATATGCCGTGTCAGGTCTTTTTAGGAAAGGTACTGTTTTTCTTTCATAAAAAGGTCTTTAATAATTGCTTTCGGCCTCTCAAATCAATTCAATAGACAAAAAACCACACCAAATTTATGCGATACTACCCTCTTGAATGTCAATCATGACATTACAGGAGTTAGCTGATCTACTGTAAATGAAGGCAGGTCGACAATCGATTCAGTGACCGTGTTTCCTAAGACTCCACAAGTCGTGATCTGCGTTAGCAAGCAAGTCCCTAGAGATCAATGGCGCCTTAAACTCCATTGCTTTATATCGATGGTATATGTTCGAGCGCTAACAATTTTAGAAGTGGACAGCAAACTAAATTTCTGAAACGGCCGTCTGCGAATAAATTTGGTAAGATCTTATTTCGTAACCGCACCTGCTCGGGGTTAGGGTTAGACGTTAGGAACTAGGGATTAGGGTTATTTCTGAGGGTATGGTTATAGTTAGTGGTTAGTGTTTGGGGTTAGAATTGGGGTTATTTGTTGGCGTTATGGTTAGCGTTAGAGGTTTGTGTTAAACTCCCTATTACTACCGGTACCGTATGATATGTGGCTGGCGCTTTTATACTGCAGGTGCGGCTACGAAATAAGATCCGATTCTGAATTTGTCCTTGTGATCTCGCAAAACTTGGTAAACGTTTATCCCACAATAAATACTTTCTAGCAAACTTTATTAAGTCACACTTATCAGCAAACAACAAAGAACGCTTCAATTTAGACTCTAAAAATCAAAGATCACTAGAAGGCTTAACCCCGCCTGTGCTAGTGGAAGCATTCCATGCCAATGACAATGCCAAGCTGTAGAAAACCACAAGAATATCTTCCTTCTGACAGATGTGTCCAACGTTTTTCTTCATATGAAGGGCTTTTGAAACGGCGCTACTTGTCTATGGCACTATGATGCGAAGTTGGTCCATAGTCATTCCTGGTAGATTTTATCTGGTTCAGTTTTTCAACTCGAGTTGTACTCCTGCAGCCTATACGCTAAGTGGGCTAACGATATGGTTGTTTCCCATCTCACCCTCCGTTTCTGAGGGATGAGTTCGATCATTTCTCTGTATGCTTGTCAAAAGTGGTCTGCTGCTCAATACACAGAAATCAGTTCAGTATGGGCTTAGATTGCGACCATCTCCCATTTTTGAATACTTTGATTTTCTTCTCAGGGATGCACCACCTTTCCGGTACCAGGGCGTTATTCAGTTCTCAAATTTTCCATTTTCCCTCATGATTAGGTCCTTTTTACTAAATCCAGAAGAGGTTTTAATTACAGTAGATGTGCTAACTCGTGAAATGTCAACCGGAATTCTGAAATACGTTTTCGAGTCGAAGAGAATACTTACGTACGGTTGTAGCATTAACCACCGGCCGCATACTCTCAAGATATTTCAGTTACTTCAGGATGCCAGCTATTGAACGAACCTCTCTTCGGGCGCCTGCAAAAATTATACTCTGTAAAAATTACTCTTTAAACAATACGCATTTTCCTCATTGATTTTCGAGGCTCATATATATTAAGGTATATTTCATAGAAAACATGCATAAATATTCCTTCTTTTATTCATTAGGCCCTCTGTAAATTTTGTACTTGAAGAAACGGTGTAATTCTGTGTTACAACACTTTTCTAGTTCCCGAATAATTTTTAGTTTGATTTGCCGTTACACTTGCATTCAGGGTTTCCAAACTATAAGTTGTATATTCCCATGTACGGGAAATCACACATTTTCAGAAATGGCTTTCCAGAGACAACGTCAACAAATTGTAAAGAGACAGTCAAATAAACGCATGGAATTACTGCATCTCTCCATAAAATTTATAACAACAGTAAAGAGATGTTGTAATCTGCTAAAATGGACTCAAGTCGACTCATAATTGCCTCACACACATCACAGCATCCGGTAGTGGCTCATTTCTGTTTACAAAAGCCCCCGCTGTGTTGCTTCTGTCACTCAGTCCAGCTATGCAATCATTAAAACGCAAATACTTGTGCCGAAACAAGCACTGAAATGTGGTTTGACGCATGATTGGGGTCTTCGGGTTTTGGCTTGATGCTCAATTTAAACCACGACGGGGACGGTTCCACGTTGAGCTAGTCGCCCTGAATATCCGGCTCCTCGTTATTTAAAATCTACCCTGGAAATAAAGGTCGGTAGGATTGACTAATATGACCCCCTAAACACGACATGGGAATGGGAACGCCTCACCAAAGTTATAAAAGTGGACCTGCGCATAATTCCGGAAAATGCAAAGTAGTCCCGCATCCTAACCCCAACAATAACTCTAGTAAAAAACTAAAGTGCTGCCCTACTCTTAACCCTAATCCTACTGTAAACCTTATTTCTGCAGTTAAAAGTGGCCTACACCTTATCTCTAAGTCTGATCCTGACTCACCTTACCATTAACTTTAAATCCAGAGCAAGGTAATGGTTTACAGTCGGGGTTACTTACTCCAGAGAGCATTTGTTTTGGGCAAGAGAGCTAAATATCTAGGAACATTGTGTTATCAAAATTTTTAACCTCCATAATAGCACTAGGTCGTGAGGACAGACAGTTACACCATGAACTATTTTTTACCATGTAATGATAAATGTAAATGAATTTAATGCCCCACTGTAGGCCATGCTAAAAGGTTTCCATTTTCGCATTTTTACTCCGATGACTACCTTAAAGAAACTTAGCCACCCTCACGCAACGGCCACCGCGGTGTTTTATTTTTTCTCAGGCAAGTGTAAATAAATATCGCCAGTTATTTTCGTTTAGCACAATTGCTCCTCGGAGTAAGTAACCTAGCTCATAAACCAGACCCTGGAAATCTACCCTTAAACCTAATCCCAATCTCAAACCCAAACCCCAATTTCAATTGGGGTTGGATCAAAGCCATTCATATTGCAGGCGGTTTCTATTCTCATCCCCTGTCTAGGAACCACATAAGTCAGTCCTACCTAGAGGTTTGATAATCGCCACTCGTATACTCGACACAACCCTGCTGGCAGCCTTTAGGAACTACCCATCAAGGGCCATTTTTGTGTTGAGACACACGGGCAATCAAGCATGTATTACAGATTCTGTTCCGCATCTAGGCTTTATGTACTGTTCAAGAGAAAACTGTTATATTCTAAATCCTACCCTCCGTCGCAGTTTTAGGAGGCAGGGTGAGTTCCTCTTTTAAAATGCTCCAGTCTATCTGAATTTGTTTGGAGTAAAAAGGGTTCATGTTTGCTTTATCAATGAAATATCAAGGCCCATGTCCGCGTTTTAATGACTTAACTAATGCGACTCGGGAGTCATTAAAATCATAGCTGAAGTCTATCGAAATTACCGCAAACTTAGACTGATTGACTTCGGTCATAATATGTCAACCTACCTGACTTATGATGAAGCATAGCCGTAAATATCCTAAAAACAATTATCCCTTCCACTCCACACTCTTAATGATATATTTCCTATCTCCAGCATACTAGGCCCGTCACCAGGTGCTCTGTTGTCTATAAACTGAAAACGCAGATTCTGCCGTTCGAGAGAGCAAGCCTGCATGCAGCGACCCCCGAAAAATGCTGTTCTTGGATAGAACTCGTGAGTATTTTATATAATTCCTCTAACGTCAATCGTTAGACGGATACTGTTCAGAAGTGAGGCACATCCGCTCACTTCCTCTCCTGTCCATCTTCGGCACAGAAGAACCGCATGCCTGTCCTCATTAGACTTACTTGGACTAAGTGGCTAACAGGGTGGCGGAAAGGGTTGCCATAACTGACATATTTGTTCCTTGGCCATTTGCGGCATGCGCTCTCCGCGACAGAAACACTGAAATTACCCCAGACTTAGTCAGAAGAGAAAGAAAGCAAGCTCATGCATAAACATCAGTGTTAGAAAGATGGAAATAGCAAAATGACGAAGATTGGAAATCATAGTTTTAGTTGCGAGCCAAATCCGCGGCGTCGAGCTCCCCATGAATATCACGAATGAGGTTGTTAAAGATTGTGTGTTTGGCTACCAGTAGGCGTAAGCATTCAACTGGGAAAACCCCAACCTTTTTGCAAGTCACGAGGAGAAAGCCAGATCCATAAATGATGACAAGTGTCTTGATAAAAGGTAAATATTTTTAAATAGACTACAAGGTAGGCTGTTTGCAAAATGATCAATGAGTCTAAAGAAGCGAGTTCGTTGCAATAGTATAAAGTATGTTATACATGGCACACGTTCTCGGAATAGTAAGACGACGGTAAAGAAGACGGTCATCTATAAATAAGAATAGAAGAGTGGTAAAATAAAGAGCATTGTCCAACACCTATGCTGTAAAGGTTAAGAAAGTCGCATTAACTGACATCCTTGCACAAACTGGTAACGCGATATACCATACGTGGCAACAGAGATAATATCTAAATGACCAAATGCGTGTCTCGCCGATATTCTTCTGTTATATGATACAGCCGCAGGGGTTTGAAATCATGATCTGGTTCCCCAGCGTCCTCTGAGTGCTTTTCTGGTGTATACTTCAGTTTTTAAATTGCAGCTTTTCAATTTCGCTACAAATTTATCGCTAACTTGGAGTAAATGAATCTATGTTAATAATTGTCTTGGCGTACACAAAACACCGTGTCTAGCAGAACTTTTTGAAGGGATAATTTTCAATGAAATTCTCGAATCCTGTCTTGCTACTCAGCTTCTGAGCTCCAGTCAGCATCGATTTTTACCTGGACGATCTTGCGGATCTTGCTACTCAGCCTCTCTTAATCTAATCACTTTTCTTCGCAATGAGTAGCAGTCAGTGGCAGTTATCTACCTCGATTTTAGCAAAGCCTTCGACAAATTGCCCCATAGACATCTTTGGCAAAATCTAGAGCCCTCGAAGTCCGGTCGCCTCCGTTTGACTTCTTCGGGTCCTACCTACCTAATCGCTATCAGAAAGTCCCAGTTGGTGAATGCCAATCAGCACATCACTCGATCACCAGTGGCGTACTTCAAGGCATAGTTCTGGGCC